>PVIU01028300.1:0-19174 GCA_004026605.1 Ondatra zibethicus | reverse complement strand
AACATCAGTAGCCCTCCTGTACACAGATGATAAAAGGGCTGAGGAAGAAATCAGAGAATCAATACCCTTCACAATAGCCACAAATGGCATAAACTATCTCGGAGTAACTCTAACCAAACAAGTGGAAGACTTGTATGACAAGAACTTTAAATCTTTGAAGGAAGAAATTGAAGAAGACACCAGAAAGTGGAAAGACCGCCCATGCTCTTGGGTAGGCAGAATTAACATAGTAAAAATGGCAATCCTACCAAAAGCAATCTACAGAGTCAATGCAATGCCCATCAAAATACCAACAAAACTCTTCAAAGACCTTGAAAGAACAGTATTCAACTTCATTTGGAAAAGCAAAAAACCCAGGATAGCCAAAGCAATCCTAGGCAATAAAAGAACTTCTGGAGGCATCACAATCCCTGACTTCAAACTCTACTACACAGCTACAGTACCAATGGAACCGAATTAAAGACCCGATATCAATCCACACATTTTCAAACACCTGATCTTTGATAAAGAAGCAAAATATATCAAGTGGAAAAAAAAAGCATATTCAACAATGGTGCTGGCATAACTGGATATCACCATGTAGAAAAATGAAAATAGACCCATATCTATCACCATGTACAAAACTCAAGTCCAAATGGATCAAAGACCTCAACATAAAGCCAGCCACACTGAAGAACCTTATAGAAGAGAAAGTGAGAAGTACACTTGAACGCATTGGCATGGGGAACCACTTCCTAAACAGAACCCCAGCAGCACAGACACTGAGAGAAACAATTAATAAATGGGACCTCCTGAAAACTGAAAAGCTTCTGTAAAGCAAGGGACATGGTCAACAAGACAAAACGACAGTCTACAGAATGGGAAAAGATCTTCACTAACCCCACATCAGACACAGGTCTGATATCCAAAATATACAAAGAACTCAAGAAATTGGACACCAAAAAATCATGTAATCCAATAAAAAAAATGGAGGACAGACCCAAACAGAGAACTCTCAACAGAGGAATCTAAAATGGCTGAAAGACACTTAAGGAAATGTTTAATATCCTTATTCATCAGAGAAATGCAAATTAAAACAACTCTGAGATTCCTTCTAACACCTGTAAGAATGGCCAAGATCAAAAACACTGATGACAACTTATGCTGGAGAGGTTGTGGGTAAAAGGGAACACTTCTGCATTGCTGGTGGGAATGCAAGCTGGTACAACCCCTTTGGATGTCAGTGTGGTGATTTCTTAGAAAATTAGGAAACAACCTTCCTCAAGACCCAGTAATACCACTTTTAGGTATATATCCAAAGGATGCTCAATTGTGCCACAAGGACATGTGCTCACCTATGTGCATAGCAGCTTTGTTTGTCATAGCCAGAACCTGGAAACAACCTAAATGCCCCTCGATTGAAGAATGGATAAGAAAAATGTGGTACATTTATGCAGTGGAGTACTACACAGCAGAAAAAAATAACGACAGCTTGAATTTTGCAGGAAAATGGATGGAACTAGAAAACATTATTTTGAGTGAGGTAACCCAGACACAGAAAGACAATTATCACATGTACTCACTCATAGGTGGGTTTTAAACATAAAGCAAAGAAAACCAGCCTATAAACCACAATCCCAGATTACTTAGACAACAATACGGACACTAAGGGAGACTTATATAGATCTAATCTACATGGTTAGTAGAAAGTAGAAAAAGACAAGATCTCTTGATTAAATTGGGAGCATGGGGACCTTGGGGAAGGATTGAAGGGGGGAGGGGAGAGACAGGGAGGGAAGCAAAGAAAAATGTAGAGCTCAATAAATATCATGGAAAAAAAAGAAATTGGTTAATTTAAGTTATAAGAACTAGTTAGAAACAAGCCGAGCTTTCATAATTAATAAGACATCTCCATTTGGTTATTTGGGAGCTGGCTGGTAGAAGAGAGAAAGACCTGTTACAGGCACATAGAATACCCTCCGTTTAAGCCCTGGCACTGCTAAATATATAGTGAGGCTAGGGAAGGATAGACAGAAGGCCTTGGATGCTCAAGCAGAGACCCAGCTACCTCACTGTTCTGAATCCTTGAGCTTTTCCTGCAGAGCCACCCAGCTCGAAGGCCCCTTCATTAGATGTTCCATATAAGAGGATTAAGACCTCTTGCCACTCCCCTGCCCCCTGCCTGTTGCAGTCCACACTGATTCCTTTCTTGGCTCAATTTTTGGGATCTATGATGCTCTCTCTTCGCTCAGCAGCGCTGTGATCACTAGGCTTTCTCTCAGTCTGGACTCAACTGCTGTTCCTAAGCTCTGCAGAAAAGGTATCTGAACATTTGTTTGTTTGAAGGCATGTTCTCATGTAGCCCGAGATGCCCTGGCTTGAACTTCAGTCTGATCCTTTCACTGCTAACATCCTGGGATTATAAGTGTGTTACCCCACTCCTGGCTTAGTGCAAGATCTTCCATTTTTCTTATTCTTGTAGCAAAGCATATAGTGTAAAGCCTACATTTTAACCATTTGAAGTATACAACTTGGTGCTCATTTGTCTTGTCTCCTTTGGAGGAAGTGAGTGCTGCTAGGAGCCAACCTGTCTCTTTTTGTTATGAAAAGTTTTTTTTTAATAATTAAGCATTTAAATGCCAAATTCCCCAGATCTCTGAGCTGTTGAGGGTTGTTTACTGGGAATAGATGAGTTATAACTACGGTATAAAATCTGCCTGGAGAACTGGATCTGAGCCTGACTGTACCAGCTCTTAACAACAGGTAAGATTTACACTTGTAAAAAGACAGAAAGAAGAAATAACTGCTTGTAATAGAAGGTTAATGGCAGAACTGACAATAGTAGAAAATAGCTTAATGTATTTTAAAGCAGCGTTGGATTAAAAATAAAGTATTTTTGTAAGAGACTTAAAAGTACATACCAGTTTAAAACATGAGACTTATTGTTTTTGTAGTCTGAAATGAGATGCAATGAACAGACAATTATAACATTTAACTGAAGAAGTATTAAGTCGGCACAAATCAATAACCAAGCCAGCTCAATAGGAACGGGTATTTTTAATGAATGAAAAAAGGGGGGAAACTCACGCTATTCACGCTGAAGTCCTATCCGTCCGGCGGACACCGCATGGAAACAGAGCACACCTGTGTTCTCTCAAGTTTCTACTGGGGTCCAAGTGGCCACACCCCAACTTGATGTGATTGGTTAATGGCTTTTCCCCCATCATTTAACAGTAAACATAGGTGTATTTAAGTTACATGTATGCATGCGCACACACACACACACACACACACACACACAATAAATAGGAATTGGGTGAAGTGGATGCTCTTTGTGGGCCCTACCAAAGGTATGCCACTGGGCAAAACACACAGGTAACAGAGTCAACACCAGGGAACCAGGCAGGGAATACCTCAGTACAGATGGTGGGACTTGTTCACCTGACCTGGCTCTCAGTTAAGATGGCAGTAAGGTCACCTGACCTCAGTCAAAATGGTGGCAGTCACACGTTGTATGGAAGAGAGACCTAAAGGGGTGATCGGCCCTGTTGCCGAGTCGCCATGCCACAAGTGGAGGCAAGGAGCAAAAGGCTGGAATTGAAAACAGTTGCCTCGTGGATCCAATCAATCTTGTTGGCTGTGGTGGCAGGGACAGTTTGAGGAAAAGTGGAGCCAGCAGAATGGGCGGAGCATAGTTTGAGGGTTTATACCATAGTTGAAAACGACGAAAACAGCAAATGAACACTGCAGGGCCTATAGAAGGTCGTCTCCTCTCTACAGGTGGGTGTTAAAGCCTGACTGGCTTTGGTCCAGGTGACTGTGAAGCCAGAGAGGCTAGAGACCCCTCCAAGCAGTCTCTCATAGCGGAGACCACTGACAAGTGATCCAAAATAAAAGAAAAAGAAAAAAAAGGAGAAAAGAAAAATCCGAGGGACCCTGAACCTCCAATTGAATGCACCACACAGCGTTTGCAGTGCTAGCATGGGAGGACTGACCCCAGGTTATCTGAGTCACTGCACCAATGTTATGGCAAAGTAAAATGATGTAGGTTCCCAAGTGGCTACAGCAGGCATGAGACCACAAAGGCAGCTAGTCTCAGGCAGGGAGCCATGTGATGGGTGAGAGACTGAGACAGATAGGCACGCCACGCAGAGTGAGGTTGGATATTTATTTAGTGGGTTATGGAAGGGAAGGGGAGAAGGGGGAAGCAGAGAGAGAGGCAGAGAAAGAGAGAGAGAAACAGAGAGGGGTAGGGGAGAAGTGGGGAGAAGGGAGAAAGGCAGGCAAAAGCTGCCTCTTTGGGAGAGGGATGGAAAAAGGAAAGACTCAGGCTGGAAGCTAAAGATCAGCTTGCCTTGGCTGGGGGGGGGGCATGGCTTGTCTCTTAAAGGGACAGGACAGACCATTACAGACAGGGTTTCTCTGTGTAGCCCTGGCTGTTCTGGAACTTACTCTGTAGACCAACCTGGCCTCTAACTCAGAGATTTCCCCTTGTCTCTGCCTCCCAAGTGCTGGGATTAAAGGCGTAAACCACCACCGTCCAGCCATTTCTTTATTTTTAAAATTTACTTTGTTTTAGATAACATATTTATATGTAGTCCAGTCCAGCCTCGAAATGACCTAACCTCCTCTCTCAGCCTCTAGGATGTTGTTGGGATTATAGGAGCCACCACGAACCCTCCACTATTTACGTCTAAAATTTGGCAATACACACAAATTGCTTTAAAATTTGTTTTTTCCCATTTTGTAAAATTTCTGTTTTATAGGTGTCTCCAGAGACAAATGTTCGTCCTTGTAATAGTTCCTTCCAGAGTCGCAGCGTTCTTAGGTGCTCACTTGGCTGTTATATGTTCATCACATCATCCAGCCTACTAAAAAGCAACAGGAACTCCTCAGGCAGCAGAGGGTGGTGGTATGGAGCTATGTCCCTTCCCCCCTCACCGTTGACAAAATGAATCCCTACGCTCTTTTACAGGTTCCATCCCGCCGTGCAATTTGCACTCTTCACTCAAGGTTGAATTCATGTCCCCCTCCCCAGCATCCCAGTCGCCATATTTTCTCTACTGCAGCACCTGTCACCGTCCTTCATCAATCTCAAAATGATTTGGGATTACAAATTCACGGGTGAGTTCTGAAAGGCCCTACCAGGAAAGAGAAGAGCGCTTACGCAAGTCAGAAAATCCCAAAGAAGCCTCGAGTTTAGTGGAGAAGACCACTATTCCCAGAAGGCCCTTCACCATGGACTGGCTCTTTCCCCCCACCCAAGACTCTTCGCGCGAAGAAGACTGAGCATGTGCGAAGAGGACTGCGCCTGTGAAAAGACTGCATGGCCGAGGACTGCATCTCCCAGCAGGCTGTTGGGGCGTGCGTCAGCTCCGCGTGACGAGGAACTTCCGGCGTGGAGGGGCGGGGTTGTGCGCGCGGCTTAGGCAGCAGCTGGAGCTGGAAGGGGAGCGGCCCAGTGGCCGCTAGGCGCTCTCCGCCATGGAGGCCGTGCCCCGGATGCCCATGATCTGGCTGGACCTGAAGGAGGCCGGTGACTTCCACTTCCAGTCAGCAGTGAAGAAGGTGAGCTCATCTCCGCCCCGCATCTCCGTCGTCTGCTCTCGCGTGACGCCCCCTGCGTGCCTGTTCTTCCCGGGGTTCCGTCGCAAGTCGGGCCAGGCGTTTTCCCTTAGGATGGCGCTCCCTTCCCGTGCCCTCACATCATCCCTCTCTCCGACTGGCCCTGTATCCTTGTGGGAATCTGCTCTCCGACTTCTGTCCTGGACCACCTGCATTCCTCCCGAGATTCGTGCTTCCTTGCTGTGACGTTTTGGACCCAGCTTTGCCCTGTTCCTCCAAGGCCAGGAAGCCCCCATGGGGAGCGATGGCGGTCCAGGTTGTGCAGAGTCCACGCTAGGCCCGACATTGGTGGGCTCCCAGTTCATGACCGAACTGGAAAGAATGTGTGTTTTAAGACAGGAACCCCAGTGGCCTGTAGGAATGTTGGGTTCCGAGATAGTGTGTGTGTGTGTATTTATGTATGGAGTCTGACCTTCCAATTCTGTATGGTCTCCTTAGAAAATTTCTATTCCAAAGTTTCTTTGGCCCAGAAGACCCAGTTTCTTGTTGATAAGAGGGCTTGAGTCACTGTGAGTTCTTGGAGGCCTCCTATTAGTCATCGCGCTGGGTAGAGGGTAGTCGTTAGGAGTTCACTGAGGCAAGGCTTTCTGTGGTGGGATCAGGTGTGCTGATGGGGAATTGGGTACTTTCCAAGATAGCGACTGCGTTAGGAAGGGTCCCCAAATAGCATTGAGGGCTGGAGCAAAAATGGGCAAATGGGAAGCCGGTACAGGTGAGGAGCCTTGGGGTTTTGGCTCTGCAGCTGTTTGTCTATAATCTCTTAGCACTCTGTGGTGCTTGGGGAAAGAAGTGGGAGAAAGAAAATAGGTTTGGAAGTAGTTTCCGATGGACTTGCCTCTCTCATTCTCTTCACACCTCCAATTCCTCAGTTCAGGCACTAATTCTTATATGTGCGTGGCGGGTGGGGTAGGGGTGAGTTCAGGTGTTGGGTGTGTATGTGTGGCAGTGGTCCAGGTGCTGGGTACCAAACCCAGAGCCTGGCATAAGAATCTAGGCAAGCGTTCTGCAGAGGTACACCACTCCCAAGCCCAGACCCCTTGCTCGTCTGTAAGACCGGCATGCTAAACCACCTGATCTAAATTTACAGAGTTGGATTGATTCTTACCCATCTTTTTAATGCAAATATGAGGTGAATTTTTCTAAAAGGCATTGAAACCGAGAGAAGAAGATAGAGACTCTGTATGCGGAGCCCTGGTAATACAGAGTTCAGCCAGTATTTTAGTTTCCCATTCAGGGTTCTCCCTGACAGCCTAATTCTTTGAGCATTTGTCACAGTCCTATTATACGTATATGATCTGTGTGTGTCTGATACAGGTGTTCCACATTCTGTTCACAGTTACTACTTCCTGTTTCCTTAGCAGGTTTTTCTCCGAGCTGTGCCTTTGATTATGGAATTCCTTCCACCCGAATGCATAACAATGTAAATATATAATATTCAGGATATCTGATATGCAGCTCCCAAAGGGGTCCTAACCCACATGTTGAGAACCCCTGTCGTACCTAAAAGAGCTCTCAGTTTTGCCCGAGAGTGGTTGTAGAGGTGTTCTTTAATTTCTGTGAGTTAGTCCCATCCAGCTTTCAAGGTCCAGTTGTAGCTCTGTCTTCCACAAAGCTTTCCTTAAGCCGTTTATCTGGGTTAGTCTTTCCCTTTTCTGAATTTCTTTCCCTTCGTCCTTTCTTTGGCAAAAGTTACATGTGCCCTTTTTCCCTCACTCAAGACAGGGTTTCTCTTTGTAATAGCACTGGCTGTCCTGGAACTTAATCTGTAGACCAGACTGGCCTCAAACTCATAGAGATCCTCCTGCCTCTGCCTTCCAAATGCTGGGATTAAAGACGTGTGCCACCAGAGCTCTGTGTTATTTTCTTTTTTTTAATCGTTTTTTTATTCTTTTTTTTTAAGATTTTATTTGTTATGTATAGTGTTCTGCCTGCATATACACCTGCAGGCCAGAAGAGGGCACCAGATCTCATAGATGGTTGTGAGCCACCATGTGGTTGCTGGGACTTGAACTCAGGACCTCTGGAAGAGCAGTCAGTGCTCTTAACCTCTGAACCATCTCTCCAGCCCCTCCGTGTTATTTTCAATCTCTCTCTCTCTTTGTGTGTGTGTGTAGATGTTTGGATTCAGGCATAGCAGTGTTTTATTTGTGTGTGTGGAGATCAGAGGACAGCTTGCAGGAGTTAGTGTTTTCCTTCGATTAGGCAGGTCCAGGGAATTAAACTCTCTAAGCAGACTTGACAGCAAGTGCCTTCGCCCCTGACCCTGCTGAGCCATCTCTCTAGCCCTGTATGTGTTGTTTGTTTGTTTCGAGACAGGGTCTTACTATGTAGCTCTGGTCATCCAGGAACTCATTATATAGACCAGGCTAGCTTCAAATTCACAGAGATCAGCCTGCCTCTGCCTCCCAAGTGCTGGGATTAAAGGTGTGCACCACAATACTCTGCTCCTATATGTGCTATGTTTTAACCCCATATTCAGTTGGGATACCAGAAGGGCATCTCCGTGTTCCTTTAGCCTAATACCCACTACATAGGAAATGTTTCTCAAATGACTGAAAGACATTCTGGAGGGAATTCCAATTAGATTTATATTATGTTACCCTACATGGAAAAATGTAGAAAAATCTCAGCCCAGGGGCTAGACAGATACCCAGTAGAAAATAGAGCATTATGCTCTTGCAGAAGCCTGGAGTGTGCTTCCCAGGACCCACATTGGCTCCAGGGGATCAGACTCCCTCTTCTGGCCTCTGAGGGCACCTGCATTTACATGCACATACCCACACCTTAATAATAATGAAAAAGAAAATAGCCTAGTCAGATGTGGTAGTTACATGTCTGTAGTCTTAGACAGAGACAGGAAAACTGAATTCAGGGCCTCCCTGGGCAACATAGTGAACACTAACTCAAAACATAACCTTGGTTCCATAACTAGATTTTTGGGGTGGGACAGTGAGGGCATTGGTTAAGAAGGTCTTACGGCAGTGCAGGCACTGTGGCCTCAAACTTGCTATATAGCAAAGTCTAGGCTTGAATTCCTGATCCTCTTGCCTCTACGTTCCCAGTGCTAGCATTACAGGCAAGTGCTACCACAGCCGGGCCTAAGGGATTGTTATTATTTTTAATGGTGTTGAACCCAGGGCCTTGTGCATGCCAGGCAAGTGCTTTGTCACTGAACTATATTCCTATAATACAGCCCCACCAACACCACTAACACAAGGAATCCATAGTAGAGGAAATTTAAAACTTAAAGCAATTTAGTATAAGAGTACAGATATCTCTAGGGTACTGGAGCACCAACACAAGGAGGTTTTGTGTTAGGCCCTTTCATTGGACCTTAAAGACCCCAACAGTACAGGCTTCGGGTGGATGTTTGGTGGTGCTGGAGGTTGAACCCTGGGCCTTGTGTACTCTACCATCACCAGCCTCCAGTGTAGGGGTGATCACAGTGACATTGGCTTTGGTTGTTTTCAGGAAGGCCTGTAGCCAATTAACTAAACTGTAAACATTTAACTAATTAAGATGTAAGTGTTGACTGGTTGATTACATTGTGACTAAGTTGTTTCCTGCGCTTCAGTGTCTTCTCAGATCATAGTGTAGGTTGTGGTTCTCTGAAGCAGCTGTTTGGAGGAATGCCTTGTTCACAGATCTTTGTGTCTTTGCCTTTGCTCAAATAAATTCCATTAAATTTTAAATTTAGTTTTTCTTTTAACGGTATTTTATTGATTGTCACTCTCACTGTATGTGACTTCCCTTCCATTATGTGAAGTGGGAGTCAGGAGAAGTGTAAGCTGGTTTTGAACTGCAGTGCCAAACTTGGTTGGCACACTTGGGCTCACATAAGCATTCAGTGGACAAGCACTGGCCTTGAGCTGCCCACCCCACCCCTACCTTTCAGTACTAGATTGAACCCAGGGGTTCAAATGAGGTGAATACTTTATCAGTGAGCTACATCACCAACCTTTGTGCACCATATTGCCCTTTTGGGGGCCTAGAGGGCTGATGCACTGAAAATGGATTAAAGATGACTCCTGTGCTCTTTACTAGGGAATGATTTGGCCATATATGTTATATTGAAGGTCATTTCTTTCCCAAACACCTACCCTTAAGCAGCTACATTGAGCATAAGTCAGGCTCACTTGGACTGAGATGCTGCATCCTTCCTTGTATTTTAATTAAGTGTCTATTACATAACCAAGACCTCGGAGTACAGTGGTTTTGAAAATTCCTGCTTTCATGGAACTTACCTTCAAATGATTCATCTGCTTACTCATCCACTGTGGGTGACTTCTGGGTAGCCACGATGCTGTCATTTGGTTTCTCCTTTTACTCTACTCGCTCTCCTACCAGAGTCCTCGGGAAGACTGCTGTCGGCTGTCACAGCTCACTGCAGCTGCCTCTGTAATGTCACTCCCTCACTCCCCTCTGTGGGACCTTCCATGTTCCCATATCCGATTATTGCCTTGCTTAGGTCATTCTTGAGTTCTTTCTTCCTGCTTCTTAACCCCAGTAAGCCATGCTTCCTCAGAATCTCTTCATCTGCCTGGCAGTTGTACCTCCCCGATTCAGACAGGTTTTTGTCCAGAGTTGACTTGTTCCCCTGGAAAACACATGTCCATTGCTTGTTCCTACTGTTCATCTTGTTCGCATCTGCTTTTTCGGCTTTGTGAAATTTTTCTCTCTTCTAGATTTCCCACAGAACAGGTAAATGAGAAGAATAGAAGCCTAAAAACTCCCTCCCTGGTTGCCCATCAGTGGAGGACATGAAATATTGTCAGTTTTCTGTGGTGTTGATCTGTTTTTATCTCCTACCATAGATGGAAAGACTTAATTGGTCTGCCTGAAACTGTCTTTCTTCTTATGTTACATAGAATAGGCCCCCATCACAGATGAACTGGATGGTCCATGGTCTTTCCTGACTTATGTCTGTCTGTCTGTCTTTTTTGTTTGTTTGTTTTTTTGTTTGTTGGTTTTTTTGAGACAGGGTTTCTCTGTAGCTTTGGAGTCTGTCCTGGAACTCACTCTGAAGACCAGGCTGGCCTCGAACTCACAGAGACCCACCTGCTTCTGCCTCCTGAATGCTAGTAATAATGGCGTGAGCTGCCACCACCACCCTGGTGGTGATTCTTTAGAATCTTTAGACTAGATTCTTTTCTCAGAAAGTAAAATTCTTTGGAGTGTCCATGTTTGTGTGTTTGCAAGTGCACATGTGTGCATGCATGGCCAGAGACCAACCTCAGGTATAGTTCTTAGGCTAGCTGTCTACCTTAGTTTTTGAGATAGGGTCTTTCACTGGTACCTGGAGCTTGTGAATTAGGTTAGCTGATTAGCAAACCCCAGGGATCTATATCACCTCCCCAGTGCTGTGATTACAGACTTGTGGCACTATTACAATTATTTATGTGGATGCTGGGAATTAAATGCAAAGCCCTCATGCTTGCTTGTGTGACAAGCACTTTACTTCCCCTCTCAACCCTCCTGGTTTTTTGAGATAGGGTCTTGTAGTATAGGTAGGCCTCAGATTGCTCTACAGCCAAGGAATGACTTTGACACCTGATCTTGTCACCATTTGCCTCATGCTAGGATTCTCTAGGAGTAAGCCAGCATACCCAGTGTAAGAAGTAATAAATTATTGTGTGCAAAGAGTACCTTGTGAGTTTTGGCTGAATAACCAGTTTAGTTCTAGCACCCTCCGGAATTGTAACCTGAAGCTTCTCCCTGGTGCTGTTTAGAAGTGACATGGAGGGAGGCTTTGAGTATTGTGTGTGGTCAAACTAGGAGAAGACTTAAAGAGTGCCCTCATGCCCTGTGCCTTTGGCCAGCTGGCGTGGATGGGGCTGACAGCTTTCCCTGGCAGCACTCTTTGTCGGAACAAAGTGCTGTGACATTTGAAATTCAGCAGTTGAACACATATTGAATAAGTAGCAATATTGTTTATAGGACTTAATTTTATGTGTATTTTTGTAGTACAGTCCAAGGAATGACCTAGATTTGATTCAACTCTGGAAATGGAAGGGAGGTTTAAAAAAAAAAAAAAAAGAACAACAACAACAATGTATCTGATGAACCAGACATCCGTGATGTGGTTTGGGTGCATACCTGCAGTCCCAGCCACATGGGATGTTGAAGTGGGAGGATCACTTGGACCCACAAGTCAAAGTCCAGCCTAGACGACAGTGAGATACTGTTTTTAAAAAGTTCCATGTGAGCTGGGTGATGGTGGCACATGTCTTTAATTCCAGCCCATAGGAGGCACAGATAGGCAAATCTCTGTGAATTCTGTGAGTTTGAGGCCAGCCTGGTCTACAGAATTAGTTCTAGGACAGCCAAAGCTATACAAGAAACCCTGTTCGAAAACCAAACCAACCAACCAAACAAATCCATGTGATGTCTTTTAAGCCTTATTTGAGCATTGCTTTAATTAGTGTAGTGAAATCTGAAGGCATTATATCAAATTAAGAATAATGCAGAATGAGAACATGCTAGTAGAAGAGGCTGAGGAAGAAAGACTGTTCCTAAAATAAGGAGTAGGGTTTTAGTGCTCATAAGGAGTGGCACTATTAGATGTGGCCTTGTTGGAAGAAGTGTTCATTGGGCTTTGAGTTTTGGGAAGCTCAAGCTAAACCTCTGAACAGTTAGTCACCCTAGCTAAACGTTTTCTTTTGTAAGAGTTGCCATGGCAAGGACATGTGCTCAACTATGTTCATAGCAGCTTTGTTTGTCGTAGCCAGAAACTGGAAACAACCTAAATGCCCCTCGATCGAAGAATGGATAAAGAAAATGTGGCACATTTACACAATGGAGTATTACACAGCAGAAAAAAATAACGACAGCTTGAATTTTGCAGGAAAATGGATGGAACTAGAAAGCATTATTTTGAGTGAGGTAACCCAGACACAGAAAGACAATTATCACATGTACTCACTCATAGGTGGTTTTTAAACATAAGGCAAAGAAAGCCAGCCTACAAACCACAATCCCAGAGAACTTAGACAACAATACAGACACTAAGAGAGACTTACATAGATCTTATCTACATGGGAAGTAGAAAGTATAAAAAGACAAGATCTCCTGAGTAAATTGGGAGCATGGGGACCTTGGGGGAGGGTTGAAGGAGGGAGGGGAGCAGAGAAAAATGTAGAGCTCAATAAATATCATGGAAAATAAATAAATAATAATAATAAAAAGAGTTGCCATGGTCATGGTTTCTCTTCACAGCAATAGAAACCCTGAATAAGGCAGGGTCCTACTTGCCCCATTGTTGGTTGCTGATTTTCCATTTCTCTAATCTGCAAACAGTGGCATGATTCAGAATTCTTGTTTCCAGTGATCATTAGTGGCACGGTTTTGTGTCATTTATTACTAGAATAGCAGCACAGAACAAGTGTAGCCACTAGAAGCTGACCTCCTCCCTTGTCCCCTCAGAGTTGAGTGACCTTCAGCACTGTGAATGATCATATACTAATCACACGTCTCTCGTCTGTGGCTTAGATGATTTTTGAGAAAGGTGTAACTTTGACTGCCCTGAAACTTGTTATGGAGGCCAGGTTGGCCTCAAATTCAGATCTACCTGCCTGTATATCACTAGTCCTAGGACTAAAGGCTTGTACTACCACAACCAGCTGTGATATGGAATCTTATAATAGTAAGAAGATTAACACATGAGAAGAGTTTCTGATTATGAATCTTAGTACAGTACAGGTCTTGCCATACCATAAAGGATATTTTCAGCTAAGCGTACTCCTTCTGTTTAGGAACTAGCTCAAGTCTTCATGATAGCTCTGTGAAGCAGGCATAGCAGGTAATATTAACCCCTGTTACATGTAAAAACAACAAAAAACCAAGCCCAGATCCACGGGTCTATGGGCTATGCCATCCTGGACTCAACCAGCTTACCCAAACTTTGTTAAATCCACAGTAACTCAGGTGCACTCCTAGGGTTTTCTGGATGTGTAGTGGCCTTGAAATAAAAATTGTCTCTGTTGTTTTATTTCTCTCTTAACCTCTGTCTTGGTTCAGATTTCTATTGCTGCAGCAAAACACCATGACAAAAGAGTAAGCTGGGGAGAAAAGGGTTTAATCAGCTCGCACTTCCACACTGCTGGTCATCTTTGAAGGAAGTCAGGACAGGAACTCAAACAGGAATCTGAAGGCAGGAGCAGATGCAGAGGCTGTGAAGGGATTCTGCTTACTGGCTTACTCGGCCTGCTTTCTTAGAGAGCCCAGGACCACTGGACCAGGGGTGGCACCACCTACAATGTGCTGGGCCTTCCCCCATGGATCACTAAGAAAATGCCTTATGGCTTGATCTCATCGAGGCATTCTCAACTGAGGCTCCTTCCTCTCTGGTGACTAGCTTGTGTCAAGTTCACACACAACCAGCCAGTACATTTTTCTTCCCTACCATTCCCCCAACTGTGTGTGTGTGTGTGGGTTTGTGTATGTTTCAGAGTCTCATACAGCTGGTGGTGGCCTCAGATTTGAGGATGACCTTGAACTCCTGATCCTCTTGCTTTTGCTTCCCAAGTGCTGAGATTATAGGTATGTCCATCACACCAGGCTGGAAATGGAAAGACAATTTTATGATTTAAAAAAATAAAAAAAAGGATATGAAGAGTTTGTCTCCTATAATATCTTTTCTTATATTTTTGGTTGTGAGCCTAGCCTTTAATGGCTGAGCCATCTCTCCAGCCCACAATATCTTTTCTTTTCCTTTCTCAGTAGGTTTGATCTCTCATCATACTTTTACTTGAGATCTGTTTCTTTTTTTATTTACTTTTTTACTCTGTGTGCCTGTGTATATGGGCACCATGTGCATGCCTGCCTGTGGATCCTCTAGAAATGGAGTTGGTTGCGAGCCACCATGTGGATGCTGGGAATAAAACCCAGGTTCTATGAAAGATCAGCAAGTACTCTAAACTGCTGAGCCGTTTCTCCAGCCCCAAGCCTGCTGCTTATTCTGACAAAAGGATCTTCAACTGCTTCAGAGCCTACCTAGTGTTGGTTTGGTTTGGTTTGGTTTGGTTTTTCCTCTTTCTCCCAAACCACCTTCATTGGGAGTGTAATTTGACTGCAGTAAACAGCTCCCACCCATACCAGGCTTGAGTTCAAGGGAAGCCTGACACTCTTTGAGGTTCTCTCAGTGTTGGTTTGTGTAGCTACACCAGTGTCTGTTTTCTTACTCTTGGGTCTGCTACGGGCTTGTTTTCCCAAGTTACATTAGGTCAGACCAGTCCCATAGGCTGTAGTCAGATAGTTGGGTTACTGTTCCATACACTTGAATTTCAGCAAATCTCTTTATTCTTATTTAAAAACAAAAAATGTTGGCTGGGTGGTGGCACACGCCTTTAATCTCAACTTGGGAGGCAGAGGCAGGTGGATCTCTGTGAGTTCCAGGCCAGCCTGGAAAGTGAGTTCCAGGACAGCCAGGCTACACAGAGAAATCTTGTCTTGAAAAACCAAATAAGGGGGCTGGAGAGAACTGACTGCTCTTCCAGAGGACCTGGGTTCAATTCCCAGCACCCACATGGCAGCTCACAACTGTAACTCCATTTCCAGGGACTCTCACGTCAATACACATAACATAAATTAAAAAAAAAGAAAAGAAAAATTGTATAAAGTTTAAAAATATTATGTCTTATTTAGTGTGATGTATGTTTATACATGTGTGGTTGCTTGTAGCACGGTGCATGTGGAGGTCAGAAGCTAGGCCACAGGAGTTGGTTTCTCCTTCCACCATGTGGGTTGCACTGAGCTTTACCAGCCTCCTGTCCTCTTTTTCAGTAGGGCCAAATGTTTGGGTTCTGTTGTTGCTGCATCAGTCACTAAGTCAGGGTTAGTTCTGTCAACTTGACCTCCTGGGAAGGAGTTCTCGTTTGAGGGATTGACCTGAGAGCACATCTGTGGGGCATTTTCCTGGTTGATGTTGATGTAGGCAGTGCCATCCTTGGGCCAGTGGACCTGGACTGCATAAGCAAGCAAGCAAACGAGGGGCATTTAGCCAGTAAGCAGTATTCTTCCGTAATCTTTGCTTCATTTCTGCCTCCATGGTCCTAACTTCGCTCAGTGATGGACTGTGATGTGGGAATGTGAGCCAGGTAAACCCTTTCCTCCCAAGTTGCCTTTTGTCAGTTTTTTTCACAGCAACAGAAATGAAAACTAGGATATTAATGCTGTGATCTTGGAAAGTGCCCTGGCCTCTCTGCCCCAGTCCTCTCATCTCCTCCTCCCCAAAATGCTAATGAGACTGGAGCCTCTTTGCATTGTAAGGGTTGGGCGACTGTGCAGGCTGAAGACCTTGCTGGCCTGTGGTGGGGACTTGGTGAGTGGGTGCTGCTTCTCATTCTTGGAGGGGAAGTGGCTCTTTCCCTTCACTGCTGTGTGAACAGCTGGAACAGTATTCTTGTATTTAGGGCTCTGTGGTAACAGATCCCGTCAGCTGTATCCCACAGAACCTTGAAGCTGCATTTTCTCCTTTCTCTAACCCAAGGGTGGGCAAACCCGAAACTCCTCACTACGAAGGAGCTGACTTAGGCCACATGCTCTATTTGTAGATTAGGTAGGAGTTGAATAGATCAGAGTGAAGTTAGCTGGGAATCAGTAAATCAGCTTTTGGTTGTTACCCCTCTAAATACTGGTTTTTGTGCTCACAGAGTTTGGGCAGAGTTGAATATTTGTTCAGTAGATTTCTTTCATAGCTTTTATCTTTTAAAGAGGCTAAGACCACCTACAGAGTGAGATTTTTTCAGATACCATAGTTCTTCCGCAGCTCTTTGAGTCATTTGTTTCCCAAATTTCAAATATTGAAAAAAATTGAAAGTCATCCAAATCCTCATTACCCACTTTTTTTTAATTAGTTATGTGGGGTGTGGGGTACTGTGGGACATGGAAGTCCGACAGCAGCTTGTGTCCATTCTCTCCTGCCGCCTTTCTCTCCTGGGGATACCTGATGTCACCAGCTAAACCAACTTGCTGATCCTACTTTTAGTTGTCTTGTTTGTTTGTTTGTTTGGTTTGGGTTGGTTTTTCGAGATAGGGTTTCTTTGTGTATCTCTGACTGTCCTGGAACTCACTCTGTAGACCAGGCTGGCCTCGAATTCACAGAAGTCTGTCTGCCTCTACCTCCCTGAGTGCTGGGATTAAAGGCGTGCGCCACCATCGTCTGGTTAGTTGTTTTATTTTTTAAGATTTATTTGTTGTTTGTTTGGCTTGGTTTTCTCGAGACAGGTTTCTCTGTGTAGCCCTGGCTATCCAGGAACTCACTTTGTAGACCTCTCACAGAGAGCCACCTGCCTCTGCCTACTGAGTGCTGGGATTATAGGCATGTACTACCACTGCCCAGTTTAAGATTTATTTTTATTTCATGTTTATGAATGTTTTGTCTGGATGTATATATGTGCACACATGTGCATCTGTTGCCTGTGTAGGTGACAAGACATTGGATCCCCTGGAATTAGAGTAAAAGCTGTGTAGTAATAGCTATGTAGTTATTACATAGTAATAACTGTATAGTTGCTAGAGGCTAAACCTAGTTCGTCAGCAAGAGCAGCAAGCGCCGAGTCATAGGGAAGCACTGTACCAGCCAAGCTGCCCCTAGCCCTGTTGGTTCTGATTATTTATCTTTTGAAGATTTATTAATTATTTTATTTATGTGTATGAGTATTTTGCCTGCATATGTGTCTGTGTACCACATTGTAAAGAGAGGCCCAAAGAGGGTCCTGGACCCCTTGATACTGAAGTTAGAGATGGTTGTTAGTCATCCTGTGGGTGCTGGGAAATCAACCTGCATCCTCTGGAAGGGCAGCTGAATCATCTCCCCAGCCCTGTTGGTTTTATTTGAATGCTATCCCAGTCCATGCTGCCTCATTTCTCATCACCCTCCCTCAGGTCTTTCCTAAGAGGAAGAAACTGGAGCACCTTGGTCCTTGGTGCTCTTCCCTGTGTGGGGTCGGGGCTGGCGGGGAAGGCTTTGCGTTTGGAGCCTCTTGCCTATGTGTACGTGTAGGGTTATACTTGTGACTTCAGAGCAAAGGATGCTTGAAGGAGGTCTAAGGTAGTGACCCTTTGAGGATCTTCGCAGGACTCTGTTTCAGCTGGGTCAGACCTCTCCTCCCTGAGCTAGTAGAATCCCTGTGTCTGTTGAGAAGGCTATAGCATGTGAGGGGCCTGTTGGGCTGTTTGCATAGGGTGTTCAGTCTTCATTTTCACGGGCTGGGAGGAGGAGGCCGGCCTAGTCAGCACCAGGGTGCTGCTTGTAGCTGAGGTGGAGGTCTGGCAAGTGCCTCAGACTCAGGGCAGCTCTACAGGTCATTCTGCTTACGTTTTATTTTTCCTCCCTCTAGTTTGTCCTGAAGAATTATGGAGAGAACCCAGAAGCCTACAATGAGGAACTGAAGAAGCTGGAGTTACTCAGACAGGTAGGAGAAGGTATTTTTGTTGTTTTTTGTTTGTTTTGTTTTTTTGAGACAGGGTTTCCTCTGTCTATCTTTGGCTGTCCTGAAACTCACTTTGTAGATCAGGCTGGCCTCAAACTCACAGAGATTAGCCTGCCTCTGCCTTCCAAGTGCTGGGATTAAAGGCGTGCCCTATCACGCCCAGCAAGAGAAGGTATTTTTATGTAGGTACGAATGGAATTGGTTTATTAAAGAGATTAAAAACACACACACAACTCTACCGTCTACTGTGGTCATATTTGAATTTACTAATTTTTATTTTATTTTATTTATATTTTTATCTACAAAAGCATCAAAATTGCTGGCAGAAAAATTTTTGTGTTAACTCCTACAGCCTGATAGGTGAAAAAGGATTTTTTTTACTTTTTTTTCCCCATAGGGTCTCGGTGTTGCTCAGGCTTCAGTCCTGAAAGTTCTGGAACTAATGGCATTGCCCCTTTATGTTTAAATTTTAGTTATTTTGCTGTATGGGGATTGAACTCTCATGTCTTCAAGCTTGATAGCAAGTTTTTTGTTTTGTTTTGTTTTTGAGACAGGGTTTCTCTGTGGCTTTGGAGCCTGTCCTGGAACTAGCTCTTGTAGACCAGGCTGGTCTCGAACTCACAGAGATCCGCTTGCCTTTGCCTCCCGAGTGCTGGGATTAAAGGCGTGTGCCACCACCACCCGGCGCAAGTATTTTTCCTTGCTATGCTGTCTGTTTTTGAGACATGGTCTCGTGTAACCCACATGGGCCTACAACTTCATGTAGCTGAGGGTGATCTTGAAGTTTTGATCCTCCCAGTGCCTCGTCTTAAACACCGAGGTTACAGATGTATGCCACCATCTCCAGTTTTGTTTTTCTGGACCAAACCTAGAGCTTCCTTCATGCCAGGCAAGTATTCTACCAGCTGGCCACCCACAGACTCTGTTGTCTTTTTGATGTTTGTTTCAGACAAAGTCTGTCTATGTAACTTTGGTTATCCTAGAAGTCACTATGTAGATCAGGCTGGCCTCAAACTCACAGAGATCTGCCTGCTTCTGTGTCCCAGGTACTGGGATTAAAGTTGTGCACCATCACTGGGCCATGGTTAGTCCTTTGTTGTTTTTTGTTGGTTTTTTTTTTTTTTTTTTTTTTTTTTTTT
>PVIU01028299.1:0-19184 GCA_004026605.1 Ondatra zibethicus | reverse complement strand
AGGGGAAGGGAGAGGGCAGGGCAGGGCAGGGGAGGGAAAGGGAGAGGGCAGGGCAGGGCAGGGCAGAGGAGGGGAAGGGAGAGGGCAGGGAAGGGGAGGGGAGAATTAGAGGTTGCAGCAAAAAAGAGGGGCTTGAAAAGCAGTTCCCTCCACACACTGGAGGCAGAACCTTGAGCACATTACTGAACCTACCTGGACTTCTGCTGCCCACAGAGAATACTGAGCACTATAGCACTACAAAGTTCTACATTTCAGCATGAGGAAAGAACAATGCACAGTGCCCAGCAGTTGCCAGACACAAGCTAAAGTGCAAAGTAACATCTGAGCCCCTTTGCATCTGTGGCTGCATTTAAAATCATGAAACCGTGTCCTTTCATTTTGTATATTTATCATTAGTGAGTACCGGTGTATTCACCAGAACTCAGTGAAACTGACTTAAATTCTGAATAAGGCTAAGCAAAGGAGGAAGAGGAAGAGCCTCCCGGCACTCACTCAGTCGTCACAGGCGTTCTGACTCACGGACACTGCTGTCAGCATCATGTGCAACAAGAAGCAACCACAGCATAGAATGGGGCATGAATCTCACTCTGGGAAGTGCTTTCATCAATAACAGGGAACCTTTTCTGAGACAATACAAGAACTTAGTGCTTACTTTACTACTTCTATCCCCAATGGGTAGCAAGAACTCTGGACTGAAAAGGAGTTCCTTCCCAATACTGTGACTGTGGTAATTATAGGCAGGGTCTTTACTCTTCTGTGGATCTTGACTTTTTTTTTTTTTTTTGTAAAAGGGGAAGTCTGAGGGAGATGCTGTACTCTCAGACCATGAAGGCCTCTCCCACACATTTTCAGAGACTCCTGTGGCCAGAGCCCAATCTCTCACAGTACACGGCAGTCTCCCCAGTATGCTCCATCTGCTCTGGCTGAACATCTCCAGGCTCACTCAGGGTTTTCTCCTCTGCTTTGCTCTGTGTGCATATGGAGTGTTAGGTTCACTTCTCCACTTACCTACTTCTTGCTGGCCTGGCAGACGAAATACAAATCTCACCTACCATAACAAGTTCTCTCTGAGCATAGTAGTCTTCAGTTACCTCAAAATCCTTTCAAACAGTGTTTAAAATGCCTTTACTGAACATCTTGAACTAAACCTGAGACCATTTCTATATTCTGCACATAACCCAACATAATGGGACCTATCCTGGATAAATCTTTGCTTTCATACCTATCACCTGGTCATTGCTGAAAAAGTAAGGGAGGATATAACCAGTCAGGGTGGTACATTGACTAGAATTCATTAGATACTCAAAACTAATTTTCTTTCCTTTCCTCCATCCCTTGATTTCTCTGGTTTTAGTGACTAGTCTTTTATCAGAAGGTGATCTACTGGGAGATGAAACCTAGGACAGGCTATAAGCCTAACAGGACCTTGGGTAAGTCATAATTCCTCCACACTCAGACAGTTCCAAATGAAGAACACGTACTTGCTCTTATCTCTTACATCAGATAAATAAAATGAGTTAATACGTGAGACAGACTCTCTTCTGCCGAGCTACTAGTATTATTACTTTTGGTAAGTCTTAGTTTCTGAAAGAACAACCTTAAAACAGAACAAGAGATGCCAAGACATCGGTGCTGATGGGTGATTTGATGATGATTGTGAAAGTTCCACTCCTGTTGCAGACTAGAATGTCAGAAAGCTGCATGACTGTTCCTTAGGGTAGAAGAGCACAGACCCTCAGATCAGGAAGCCTTCTGTTTGGAGTGCAGTCACCTGGGGCACTGCTCATCTCCCACGCTTGAATACTCACTAAGTCAAACAGTTCTACAGACCCACCTGGGGAAACCTGTGGGCCTCAGAATCTGGGCTCATCTATTTGAGAGTGTGAACAACTAGTTTTAAAAAAAATCCTGACATTAAAACCTCTCAATTTCTCATAAAGGAATCTAATTGTGACAATCCCTTCTATATTGAAGTATGTCTGCTTAAAAGGTACAAAATATGGTCTCCCAAATTAAGTGGGATCTTCTTTGTTACATGTTTGTGGCATGAGCTGAAGTTACCCTAAGGAATATAATACAATATGAAGACAACCTACATAATGAACACAATGAATACAATATGAACAACCTACATAATGCTGCAAAAGAAAAAATAAAGAACACCATTGGTATGAGTGATTTGCAAAAATGTGTTTTACAAGAAAAATATTTTTCCAATAACAATAAAGAAGCATCCAACATTACAGGTAACAAGGTGTGAGTTGCTTCAGAATTATCTCTGAAGGAGTCCTACTTTTCTTTTCTTTAAGAACATAATTATCCAGAAGAATAGGCAGGCAGGGTGGTGTGTGCAGTGAAAATGAGAGGTGTGTGTATGTTCATGTCTGCATGCATAGTGCATTAGGGTGGGTCATGTCTCTAATATTAGTTTACAAAGCCAATTAAAAAACACTTATCCAAAATAGATCACTACTCTAACAAGCAATCCTGCCAAAATGTTTTCTTATATATTTTGTTAAGCATTTAGCTATATTCAGCTTTATTAATTTATATAAATGTCTTTTTATAATTTGTAATATAGTTCCTAACTGGCTAGAAATTCAATACATGCTGATTCATACATATAAATATAAAATTTGCACTGAAATCTCTCAACGATACTCTACACTTCTTGCTATGTTTTAGAAGCAATAGGATAAGGAGGAGAGAAGGGATTCTCATTACAAAGACAGATCCTCTTAAAAATCAAAGCTATTCTGTTCTGAGCACCCACAAGCTTCTAAAGCATCCTGGTACATCCAGGTTTTAAAAGCTCTGAGTCTAAAAGCACAGCAATGGCTGATTGGCTTAAAAACAGCATGTGAGAACCAGGGAGCGCAGTGATGCTAAGTGGCTGGCAGCATTCCAGAGTGCTTTAGAACTCAAAATCCTTCAGCTGCCATCTCATCCCACACCATTCTTAGGTTTATCCTATAGACCAGGATACTGGTGTTAACATACAGAAAAGAACTCAGTAGCACACTACCTGTATGTATTCTAAACCACTCAAATCCTTTACACCATGCCTTATTTGTGGATGTTAAAGATACATGATAGAATCTTCCTGAAGATGGACATTTTACACAGTTTTCTTGGAATGTTTTCTGAAACTCATTAGTCATAATTTGCTCATTTTCTAAGATCTCTAACACTAAAAGTAGAATTAAAACAAACAAAACAGAATGTTTTTTACAGTCCCAGTTCAATTTCCCAAGAAAACTGAAAAGAGACAACAAGAAAGTGGACAAATAAGTGATCATAAAAACAATGCTTCACTGGCATGAAAGCCACAGCAAACAGTTCTTACAAATAAGATAAAGCTCACCACCTTGCCATTTTACTAGCATTAATAAGTTACAACTAAAAAAGTTAGATGAAGTTTTTTAAAAATTGCTGCTACCATGCAATGGATTATTTAACAAACAAAAAAAGCCTCATAGCATTTCAGTTATCCTGGAGTTCTTATAGTTGAACCTTTCCCATAAACCACTTCCTATGATAAGAATACTAAGGGTTGTTTAGAAGTCTGTATATGTTTTAATATTCACATCTATAGAAAATGCTGGTTCCCCAGAAACACTACCTCTGGTCACCTAAACCAAATGAATGTTACTATCTAGTAACATATCCTGTAAGCAGTAAAATGCTTCTAAACAAGGTAGGTCCATATCTATTTAAATTTGAAGTTGAAACCAAGGGAAAACAAACTACAAGGCCAGGTGTTCATATATCATTTGTTTAAGCCAAATACATTAATACTTAAATACAAATCGAACAGTATTGAATTAAGCACCAACCATTCTTAATCATGGTTTAAGTCTGATAACCAAAACAAAAAATGTAATGCCTGCCGGGTGGTAGTGGTGCATGCCTTTAATCCCAGCACTCGGGAGGCAGAGACAGGGAGATCTCTGTGAGCTCAAGGCCAGCCTGGTTTACAGAGCTAGCTCCAGGACAGGCTCCAAAGCCACAGAGAAACCCTGTGTCGAAAAACAAACAAACAAAACATAACAAACAAACAAAAAAAGATTAATGTCACACAAAATACATCTCACAAACTATTCGACACGTAGTTCTAAGTTTAAACATTTTGATGGTGTTAAAAAGTTCCCAGGAAAGGAAAACACTGGAACTCTCCTTAGCATAGAGATGCTTTAAACCATGGCTTATAGACAGAATGTTAAGAATGGCATGGCTTTTATTTTCTATAGCAGGTTTACTGATACCTTTTTTATTTTTAATAATAAAGTTTGAAAATCTGACACTACCTGTCCACATAGAAGGGGAAACAAAACTTGGTCAAAGTCTGTAGAACTTCCTGTGGAGAGAAAGAGAGATAATTTATACATCTAATGGGACCAATAAATCTAATATTAATCACAGAACACCATCTAGCAACTTTACCCTAAAGAAAGGAAGAGACAGATGAAGAAGTATGTGTTTTATCAATTACACAGGAGGAGTACCAGGCAGTCAATCATGAGAAATAATAAACATGATCAAACTTCATTAAAAATGAAAAATTAATCAAGAATCACACATGGGCAAGCAGCAGGAGCCATGCAGGAAAGCTCCGAAGGGAGGGAGGTGCTTGGGTTGCCGAGTGTTAACACCCCTCCAGGGACCATCTCCAGCCTGACCATATGGATCAGAGTGAATAACACTGAGCCACATGGGTTTGGCCTGGCAGGGCCGCTGTTGCTGGCACTGTTTTTGACTGTTACCTAGAAACAGAGGGGGCCAGGATTAGACAACGCTTCTCAGCATCAATAGGCCAAATTGCAGCAAAACAGAAAGCCAACTTCAAGATAATTGTTTATGAACATTCTTAACTTCATTTTTAGAGTTTAAAACTTCATTTAGTTGCTGTATCAAGAAGTTGTTATTTGTGGCATAAATTAATTTTGGAAATCAAACTGTGACCATTGTTGGTAGTAAAAATCATTACTGTAATTAGACACACTTACCTGTTTGTAACTTATGAAAATCCAAGCAAACTATAAGTGTGAATAAATGTTTTTACAAATGCTGAGGCACATCATGGCAAGCACTTATTCAGGACAAAGGTACAAGAAGTAGTAGGATCTCAAAAATTTATTTATAAAAGACAATGTTCTTACATTAAAAAAGAACATTGGAACATGTAGCACAATACAGGGTGGGAAACTTTTCCTAATAGACACATTTTATATACACATATATGCACACAGCTAACTATATATACAAGTAATTAACTATTTATTCTTTATAGACTTTTCTACGTCTTGACTTAATCTGACCACAGGCTTGGACAGCCCACAGTTGGTGCTCAATCATAAGGTCACTGACCAGTGTTATAAATTTTTAAAAAGTACTCCTTTTATGAATTTGATTTTTCTTTCTAACTATTTAAAATCCCAACCTCAAGACAAAATGAATAACACATTGGGGGGGTGGGGGGAGGTCATTGGGAAGCTGGTTCAAATTCGAACAAACCTGCCTGTTGCAAATACTAATTCAAGTGATAAATAAAGATCACTTTACAAATGTAGCTCTCTTCTAACCAATAATAATAAATTATCAATGCTAACTGAATTGATGCTTCTTGCTTCATTTATTTTTAAAACCAGTTCTATCATTCAAGAATTAAATTGCATCAACTTAATAATCCACTCAGTGAAGCAGAAAGCACATTGACTTGTTTTGCCAGAGTGTATTCTACCAACACAATTCAACTGAGCATCTATCCTAATTTTAATATCATCTTGGACTGGGTCTACATATATAACAGCACTGTTAAGACATGCCTTGAAAGAGTAATGAAAGCTAAGAGCACCCACATGTTCTGAGAACATTACCTATCAATTGGACATTCTATGTGGCATTCAGCAGCCTACCTACTACGGTTTTAAACTAGTAGTGTGTGGCTAAAAGAAAGCATCATAAAAGGATCAATTTTTCAGTATATATTATTGTCTCACAAATGCTTGGAAAGACACTGTATAAAACATTCATTTTAATGTAATTATAAAATACATTATCCACATACAAAATTTCCATGACATCATAAAGCAAACAATTCCTCCTATTCCAAATAATACCAGAAAGCATATCTCAATTTAATACACATTTTTTAAAAGTCAGTACCATTTGCTCACTCATTGCCAACAGCAGCAGCTACAAAGACAGTCATCTTTTACTCCTCAAAAGTTTCAGGTGCAGAAAGCACTTCTCTGCTCTATGCTGGAGTTGTACTGGCAAAAGGCCTCAAAGAGCTTTGAAAGAAAGGACCCCCATGGCTACTAGAAAGCATTGTGCTCTACAGCAGAGTCAAAGGAATCGAATATGCCCAACTTATTACTCACTACAATATAAAAACTACTTACCACTTTCTTAGGTCAAGAGTAATGACCAACCATGAACTTATCTACCAAATAATATTAGAACAAATACGGAAATAACCAATATAGGCTAAATATAACCCACCTCCCACAAGCTTTCCTTTTCATCCAAAAAAGTAGTAGGGCAGGGGAGATAAGGGAAGAGGGGATGTAGGAAAATGCAGGAACATGTTTGCATATTATTGTATGTTTCTTGGTGTTTGTGATGCCACAAGTGTTTGATATTTCAATTTAAGTCAAACAAGATGGTGGTACGCTGTCAAAGGGGAAAAATGAGCATCTATCTGGTGAAATGCATAATCACGTGATTTCAATTAGAACTAAAATATCTACTTCTGAGTATGGGGAGGGGGCGAGAAGAAACAGGGGAAACAAGCAATGTTCTTTGTAAATAAAAGTTGCCAAAATAAACCAATTTTCTGCATACTGATCCTTTCATCATATATAAATATTCAGTTACATTATCCTCTTTGTCAGGGAAAAACACATTTATTCAAATATGGAAAGACCGCTCTCTAAGGGAGGGAGAGTAAAACCTGATTTGAATATTTTTGAGCCCTCTTAGTTATTATTGAGTATTTCAGAATCTTCCAACACTAATTTTACTGGGGGAAACAATCAATGACTGGATACCAACCCCCTTTTCTCTCAAGAACCATGTCTGGCTAGGGAGCTTGGTTTGTAGATGTCAATTTCACTGTTTTATTCCCCACACAAGCTCTTTCACTCAGCCAGCCTCAACTCAGCCTTCATTCCTGCCACATAAAGGGGATCTTGGAAATGCAGGGCAGCTGATGAAATGTAAACGACCTCATTGCAAAAGTGGGGGTTGGGAGGAATGTGTGCCAGTTCTCTAAATCAATTCCCAAGTTTATATTTTCACAAATCTTTTTATGTACAGTCTGATTTTTTTTTTAAATTTTAATGAGAAAAAAAGTGAATCTATAGTATCCAGTCACTGCAGTTAAAGTGCGGGGCATGAACTAGATCCCAGGAGGGAACCAGTCCACCATGTCACCACTGGCTTTAGGACATTCGCCACCTGGTTCCATGTCCCCAGGTTCCAACTCTTTTCATAATCAAAACACTGCTGACATTATAAATCCCAGATGGGTTTTCTAAAATCCCTCCCAATCAATATATCCAACACATAACTTATTGGAGACAACACTGAGCCCACTGACTAAGGTGAGTCTGGTAGCAAAGTTTTCAAAATAAATGAGACAAAAATGCAGCATTCAATCCCTATGTCAGCAGACAATTTATGAAACAGGCAATTTCCAAAATGCTTTTCTTTCTAACAAATATATGATATTTTATGTGGGAAGAAATAGAAACTAGGGAGGGGGGAGGAAAAGGGGGGATAGCCGCACAATCTTTTCAGTTATGCATATATTAAATAGCCAGCTGTACAGGAACAGGAAAGAAGCAGCCACAAAGCCTGCCGATCAGGAGACAACAGCCAAGGCAAGATGAAACAAAAGAAGTCAGAAATGAACTCAGGGTTCACCTTGGTCCACTCCAGGTTCATCTTACTTAGTGGAAAGTCTTACCGCTGCCTAGAAAGTCCATCAAGGGAATTTTACCCACTGTGAAGAAAGAGGAGATAATTCCAGCACTGAGATATTCTCTTTAAAATGCAGTCAAGTTTTATATCTATAATGCCCAGAATAGACTACTATCTGGGAGAAACTTTGAACACTAAATTTAATGACTTTATCTGGGCCTGTTAATCAAGAGGTTTGACTGCGTCACTCTAAATCTGGGCCTTGAAGAAGGGGTGCAGGTAATCCTACAACAAACATCCTTTGCTAAGTCAAAGACTTTGTTTTCACTGCTTCAATGGCAGATGAATACAGCAGTCAGACATAGTCATGCATCCCCACAAATAAGTGCCATCTGAAGGATAAAAGTAAAGCTCACTTTATAGTGTCTCCTGAAAGTTCAGAACACTGAGAGACGAGGCAGAGTCTTCATAATTCAAAGTTGGGGGTGTGTAAGAAAACATCTAAGAAATATTATGAATAAATGAATATACTTTAAAATATGCAAAACTACAATTAGCCTTTTTTTTTTTTTAGTGTATCGTAAAAGCTGACAGAGTACTTGATAATTTTCCTTTGGGGGCAGGGAGATGGAAAAGAAAACAGTCAGTGGGAAAACAGACAGAGGGAGGTGGGAGTAAAAGAGAGGAGGGGGAGATGAAGAGGAGGGCAGCTAGTGGAGGGGGAGACGGAGGAGAGGAGGGCGGCGGATGGAAGGGGGGTTAAGGAGAGGAGGGTAGCCAGTGGGGGGGGATGAAGGAGAGGAAGGCAATCAATAGAGGTGGGAGGAAATTAAGGTAGAGAGGGAAGCCAATGGAAAAACATTCCCTGGGTTTTTTTTTTTTTAATCTAATTTATTTGTTCATTTCAAAATTGTAGGTATGTGAGAAAAAGAAGCTCAAATTCCTAAAATACTATTTTATTTATTTATCTACTTTTAATTTTGTGTTTGTTTAGTGGCAGGAGGAAAAGCTGACCCCAACCTCTGAAAGTGAGAACAGTACCACTGACGTGAAAGAAAAGCCTTTGGCCAGTGATCTCAAAACACAAGTTGAAAGGTACAGAACACAGATAATTCAAACATACAAAAAGAAACAAAATTTGTACTTTAAGCCATTTCAAGTTAAATCTAGGGAATCCAAGGGCAGCTAATAAAGGTTTCTAATGTTTACAATTAAGAAGAGTAAAGCAGAAGTTCCTGGAAGCTTAATTAGCATCAAGTTTAAGGATTTTAATCAGAAGTTTCCTAAATGTGAAATCAGTAAATAAATTTTTATTTTATTAAATTAAATTAATTAAATTCAAGATCCATATCATGGATGAAATCTCTTTTTTCCCTCTCCTAATAAGAAAAAGAGGCTTTGAATAAAGGGTTTTACAGAATGGCCTTTCAACGCTGACCAGAAAAGCCAGGTCAATTTTTGAACGATACTGCTCAAACACACTTTCTGCTAATTTTTCTTTTAGGAATATTCAATATTTACTCTCAGATTACTTTCTATGAATTTTAATTTTTAGTTGTGTACATAATTATAGTAATTTTAATTATACCTAATATTTAGAATCAACGTGGCAATTCAAAGATAACATTACAATCAAGTAAATTCATCATACTCTATAAGTGTATCATATCAATTTTTTTCATAGAATCTTTTTTTTTTTTTAAGTCATGCTGGGACCAAACCCAGAGCCTTGGGCATGCCAGGTAAGCATTCAACCACAAAAAGACCTTCCTAACATTCCCAACAAACATTAACTTTCTATTAAGTCATCAAGGACTTTTAAGTACAACAAAGGAAAGTTCCAACAGCCAAAGACCTACTTCAAGAACCACTTTTGAGCCAGGCGATGGTGTACGCCTTTAGTACCAGCATTCAGGAGGAAGAGGTAAGCAGATCTTTGTGAGTTTGAGGCTAGCCTGGTCTACAAAGTAAGTTTCCAAGACAGCCAGGACTGTTTTGGAGAGAAACCCTGTCTCGAAAGACAAAACAAAAACAGTAACAACAACAAAAACCACTTTTACACATTAATCTCTATGCCCTCTCAAGTCCAAAGTAAAAATACAGAATCTTGTTTTCTTTTTACTTTTTAACAAATTTAGTGTATCATTTTTGTGTTCTTTCCTCTCTTGAGAATAGTTCCCTACAGACAAGTTATTTCACGGTCACAATACTATAATGGGTCCTCTATTACAATATTTTATCTGATAAACATTAAACCTCATGGCAAAGAGTTGAAAAACAGAACTAGAAGGCAAGTGTTAAATGCCAATACAATTCTTAAGGTTGGTTTCAAATACTTCCAAAGTGAACAAATGATTTGGTTACCATTTCATACAGTTAATATTTAGTGACATCAAGTAGTGTGGTTCCTTAGATTTCATGTTCCCCCTCTAAATTGTTTTTACCTAGATCATTTTATATTCTTGTTATCTGAACATGTGTGTTACCAACATTTCTAAAAGGGAGAGGGCCTTCAAGTCAGCACATACCAAAGGACCAGGGTTCCTACAGTAAAACTGCAAACACAATTTCCCTCAAGAAGTCATTTGCCCTTAGGAAAATACTATGGGGAGGGGGAAGGAAGGGAAAATGAGGATGAGGAGGAAGAGGAGGAAGAGAAAGTGAAAGAAGAAGAAGAAAAGGAAAAATAGAGCATTGATAAAAATACTATTTTGTAAGCATATTAAAAGCTGTCGGCTTTTAAATATTTTAAATGCACACAAAAATGTGCACAGATGGGCATCTTTTCTGCTCACATTAGTAGAGGAAAAAAAATCTTTCATTATCAAGCTCCAAGTCCTTGAATTTTTTAAACTTAATTGTGCCTCTATTTCTTAGAATTCACACCCCAAGGCCAAAGCTTTCCTGCCACCAGTCCTTCAAATCTGACTTGGACATTACACGGGAGGAGGCTCCAAGCCTCCCTGAGGTCTCACTCCTTTTACAACACACGAAAAAGCAGTCGATAATGGGCCCATGCTGAATTCACCACTCCCCACGTCTCCTCTTGGGACATAAGCCTAGCAGATGTGATAAAAACTGTGTCAGAGAAGTGGCTCTAGTTTGTGCCTTAATGACAACTTAAACCTCTAAACCAATACAACCAAAAGATGAACAGAGATGGCTGTTACCTCTCTCTGCTGCCAATCTTCCAATATCTTGGAACTAAATTAGCGCCTCTCCCCGCAACTTCCCCTGCCACCTCTCAAAATCCATTCTAATTTTAAAGGATAAATGAGTTCAGGAAACACATTGGTGGCACAAGTGTCTGGGTGCGCGCTCTCTCTCTCTCTCCCCCTGTGTGTGTGTGTGTGTGTGTGTGTGTGTGTGTGTGTCCCCTATAATTAAGCCCTGACACATATTTCATAGAGTTTGTATTTTCTCAAGGTATGATTGAACATTCAGATGTCATAAAAGACTACCTACTAATTCCCTCTGATCAGTGCCCCAGTAACCATATTCACATATACTGCTGGGAGATTTACAGTCTCCAAAAATACCTAAATGTCTATAGATAATTTTTAAACATGTTCAAACATAGGAGGTCATATTCTGAGTTAATGAAACATTCTAGTTATTAAAATTTATATAGGACAATTTCTTAAACCATGGGCGGTTTACTTTTAACTTGTAAGAACTCTTTTGTCTTATCTAATGATATGGTACCATAAAAATCGATTTAAATGTGTACCTCTGATGCCATTTTCTAAATTCTATAATTCAGCCTTCAGATGATAGGTCTTTTAACCCAGTATCTTGAAAGCCCATTCAGCCATAATTGCATACCCACCTAATCAGCAATCATTGTTCTGGGATGCGGGACTTTGTTGTCAAGACAAGCACCAAAACCTTTTAAAAAAATTTTTTTTCAGAACTGGCATAAGAAAAAAGTGATCTTTGTCAGACAAGGACAAATTTATGCAAATCTTTTATAAACATTCACAAACATTTATTTAGCTTTTGAAATGTTGGCCTCATTTGAGAGCATGAAAATGAGGGGGAAGTAGGAAAACGCAAAGGACAGCTTAGAAGCTGGCACACTACATAAATATTCAGAAGGAAGATTATAGGATTCATGTTAGGCTGTCTTAGGCTTCTCCAAAGTCCACATAGAATAGCAAAGAACAAAACTAACGAGAAGTGCAGCAGATGTTAGACAATGCATCGGCCTCTTTTCCTCTCTCACTTGGCTATACTTGGACGCTTTTATATTTCCTTTCAATATGGTTAGGTCATTCAAGGATTCTCCTATAGACTCTGTATTGTGGCTAAAGATCTATAAGCTGGGGGTCTGTCAGCTTTCCAAAAGTTTCCAATGAAAAGGCATTATGCAAATTCTACCTCTCTTACCCTCTTTCAGGGGGGAAAAAAGCCTCCAGTATGCAGTCATCAGAGTATTGGAAGCCCCAGCCTTCATTTCTGTATGGCTGTGTTTGCCTCAGGGCCATGCTGCTTGTTTTGACAGTGGATCCCCCTAGATAGTTGGGATTAGTCGAGCTTGTTTAGATAAACTTGAAATCAAGGCCTTCTCTAGGTAGACAGCTAGATGTAGCTACCGAGTTTCCAGCTGCCTCCTCCTTTCATCCCCAAACAACTGCAGATTCACAGTAGCTATCACAGCCACAGGCTATGTCACATACATAAGTACAAAATTAAAGGCTGCTAAAAGAGGCCTTTGTAAGTCTTAGTGTTAAAATAAGGAATCTGTACTGCTTGGTTTATACAAATGATTCTAGTACTGCCAGTATGGAACTGAACCCATCAGTTAACAAGGCATGTTAATCAAGGCTTCTTCTGATGGACAGGATCATGGTTTGGTAATTCACCTAACCTACACTTACTAGCTCTTGCATGAAGATAATGGTTGGAAATGTTGAAAAGGAAATAGCCTTTATTTATACAGGTCCGGGGAATGTTAGACACCATCAACAAACACTGCAAGCAAAAAATGGGAATCAAAGTGTAAATATCAGACCTGCTTTGAAAAGAGTATTATTTAGCAAGTGATTAGACAGGCTTCCACTGTTCCATCATCTCTATATCATGACTAATATTTCTCACAACTTACAAGTTATGAAAGGAGGACAGGAAAAGTCAGGACTGAAAAAACTTACAATCAGAACAGATTGATGGTGTCCCCGCACTACAGAGACAGAAAACAGGTGATAATGAAACACTAGTAAAATAAAAAAAAATTGTGTAAGTGATTTACTAAAATCTAACATCCAACATTTAATCTTAAAATAAAATCTCTTCAGAAGGCTAGCAAAATGTAAGGAAAAAAATAATTCAACCTCACACACGTTTTATTTATCCAGTTCCAACATAAACTAGCATTTGCCTATTGGAGCCTGAGACCAGCATAGGCTTGAACATTTTCTAGAACTCTTTTGTGACCCCACAGTCTGTGAGTCCCCCCCTTAGTTACTGTAAAGTCACACAAGGCAGCTGCAAGCGTCTCACTCATCACTATGCATGCTCACCAGTCACCAGCTTACACCACTATTTCAAAGAAAAGCCCTAAAGTATTGTAGCTATTCTGGAACTGCACTGTAATGTGTTTAATTTCTTGAACAACTTAGAGCCCAAAGAGCTGTTTAAGAACACACTTTACGGGGCTGGAGAGATGGCTCAGTGGTCGAGAGCGCTGACTGCTCTTCCAGAGGACCCAGGTTCAATTCCCAGCACCCACATGGAAGCTCACAACTGTCTGAAGATCCAGTAGCAGGGTATCTGACACATTCACACCAATGCACATAAAATAAAGTTAAATAAACCATAAAAAATATAAAAAAGAAAAGAACACACTTTACATTTTCTATCACATAATCTACTTTTATGACCCCTAAAAAGGTTCAAAAGAACTTGAGAAAAATCTGAGCTACACAGTGAGACACTATCTCAAAACAACACACACACAAACTACCAGAAACACTAGTCCCAGTTTTCTAGTGAGAATCTGACCAGTTGACTGTAGTGTGCAAACCTGAGAGAGATTCCTGACATACAACACTAAAGAGGAGGAGGAGGAAGAATAGGAGGAAGAAATAAATCACTAATGTTACACAGACTCAGCAGTATCCCAAACTCAGAAATCCTAGGACAGTGGTTCTCAACCTATGGCACATGACTCCTTTGTGGGGCAAATGACACTTTCACAGCGGTCACATATCAGATATCCTGGATATCAGATATTTACATTACAATTCATAACAGAAACAAAATTACAGTTCTGAAGTAGCAACAAAATAACGTTATGGTTGTAGTGAGGGGTCACTGCAACATGAGGAACTGTATCAAAGGGTCATAGCGTTAGGAAGGTTGTGGATCATTACCCCAGGAGTATAAGGCCATTGTTAACCACACTGGTTCTGTGGCAAACCAATAATCACATGATTGTTGCTTAATGGCCAAATGTCTACTACATGGCTTTTTTTTTTTCTTTCAGAAAACTTCTAAAAAAAAAAAATGGAAGATCATTTTCCAACACCCAGCATTCACAACTGTTATGTGACCTGGACTCATCAGAGAAGCATTTACTCCTTTGGTTCACAATCCCCAGGTGAGGTCCATGACTTTTCTAAGGAAACAAACAATACCTTGGCCTCTGAATTTGTCAGCCTCTTTCCACTTCAGATTCATTTTGTCTGTAATATTTCTGAAAGCAGACTAGAGGAGGGGAGGTTTTCCTGGGGCTCCACTCACCACTCATTCCTACACCGTTACCTTCCAACATTCTGTTAGACGAGGAAAGTGGGAGGCCTTCTTACTGACCCTATTTACCTTCTGGTCCCCTTTCCAACCTCTTCCAATCTGTTTCCTGGGATTTTCCCTTTTTTCTCTCTCTGCATCCTGCTCCACCTATACTTTAGTTTCAATTACACTCACTGGGCGAATGAGTAAACTGAACCCTCTGTTGTGGACAACCTCCCTTTACATGCCTGTTCACCATCCTGCCTTGTGTTCTATAGGTACTCCAAGTTCAACACCTCAAAGCTCCAGGCTCACCATCTACATTCCTATACAGCTCTGATCTTTCAATACATCAGAGTAAGAAAGGCTTTCAGAATACCACTAATTCTTACTGGGGGCAGATGGTTCATTTGTGTGACTAAGACTCAAATATTCATTGTGGCTATTGGATTTCAAGATAATTTGTGAAGAAAAGTCTTTGGGTCCCTGAAACCTTTCTAAGTGTTTGCAAACACAGCAGAGGGTGAAGCAAGCTCTAAAAGCAAGTGTGCTTTAAGACTATCTTAAAAAGAAACAGTAGTGTTTCCCTAAGCACATCATTTCAACATGCAAACATTTAGTTGCAAACAATGTGCTAGAAGCCAGGGATGAGACAGACCAGGTAAATGTGGCCCTTGAGCACACAGAGTATAAAATCTAGCTAGAGAGACAAAAGCTAATGAAATGAATGCATGGATAACTCACTCAAACTGTACAGGCACTGTGAGAGAAAAGAACACAGAACTATAGACAAAACAGCAGAGACTTGAATCAAGAACGACTTCTCAGAAAGTGACAGTGAGAGGGAGGTTTAGGAGTGAGCAGAAATTCACCAGGCAAGAATGAGAAAGGGACGGAAAGAAGGGGGCAAAAGCAGCAACAGGAGCATGAGATCCACGTACAGGAACTTAAAAGAAACCCAGCACCAAGGAAGGGTATGGTAGGCAAAAATGGGTGGATTGGCAGCGGCCACGGAATGAGGGATCTTAAGTCCTGGAAAGGAGTGTGGACCTCAAGATCATACACTGCGACTCACTGGAGGGTGTGGGGCCTTTTGCAACCCACCTGCATATGACTTTCCAACTCAATCCACTCTCAGCCCATCCAGGCTCTAGGCACTCAGACTACTTGCCATGAGTTCTTCCTGGCAAACCAAAGACTTGAATTTACCAGAAAAACAAAGCTTCAAAAGTTAAGATTTATTCATGGCTTAAAAAAATGAAAGAAATGGAGATTATTCAAGTCAGGAAAAAGGTATTAGTAATTTCTATTGTTTATTGTTTATGTCTAAGAATATGGATTATATAGATAATTTCAAAAACTAGATTCATGTAAATTTCTTCTGAGTATGAAATCGGCATACCCAAACTTGGTTTCTCACATGCCAGTGGTCATCTTGAGAGGCTTTAAGTGCCAATTAAAAAGAAACTAAGAGTTGGGTCTTATACTAAAAGTTCTACCTATGTTCAATGAGTCTATTACTAATCTCATGCAGATATTATCCTCTTGTAGATAAATTCAATCTTGAACATGAATAAAATTAGCTTCATATATATAGACCGGCAGAGGAACAGAAGACATTCTGCATATCACACCTTATTTAATTAGTATTTGGTCTCTGCAGTGTCAAACACATAGCTACAACGTGCAGGAGCAGTCCTCTATGCCAGGTCACCTACCTTACTTCCCAGTTACAAGTGTAAGATGAAAGATTTGTGCTGAAGAATCTTAGGAAGAAGCAACCTACTCCCATCATAGTTTTGTGTCTTTGTAATCAGTGTGTTCTCATTCACGTTCATGGGTCCTAGGTTAGATGCTGTGGTGAACTAGGGCCTTAGAGAGAGAGAGACACCACAGCTTGTCTGGAAGACAAAGAAAGAGTGTCTATCTCACCTAGCTGGCTTGAAGAGACACTGGGAAGAATAATAGAAGACTTATTTTCCAACCACCTGACTCCAATCTCATCATCTAAACATTTATTTGTATTTTAGGACTTTATACAATTTCAGACATCATCAAATCCATAGGGAGCATCAAAACCTCTATGCTTTACTTCCCTATATAACACATGGGGATTTAATAAACATGTTATTTGTCCTACCTTGTTCAAATTCTGAATTCAAAGATCACAGTGTGAACACTGCTTCACTGTTATATATATATATAAATTTGCATCTTAATATCCATGCACAGTACCAGGTCCAAGAGCCCTGAATATAAAGCAAGCAATCTTCCTGCCTTATTGATGGAGGTTTCTGTCCTGCCCAGTCCTGCAGTTGCTCAGTCCCAAAGAAATACAGAGAGGCTTATATTAATTATAAACTGGTTGGCCAATAAGCTCAGGTTTCTTATTAACTCTTACATCCTACATTAACCCATAATTCTTGTCTGTGTTAGGCACGTGGCTTGGGATCTTTCATCAGCAATACATTCTCATCTTGTTTCCTCTGTGTCTGGGAGACAACTGCAGACTGACCCTTTCCTCTTCCCAGAATTCTCCTGTTCTGGTTGCTCCACTTATACTTCTTGCCTGCCTACTGGCCAATCAGTATTTTATTAAAGCAATAAAAGTGACAAATCTTTACAGGATACAAGACTACTGTCCCACAGCACACCATGGAGGAGGAAGATACTGGGCAATTGTTAAGTGTCTTGGGTTTTCTAACAGAAATATGGTCAAGATAGGGGCTAGAGATATGGCTCAGCAGTTAAGAGCATTGACTACTCTTCTAGAAGACCCACGCCCAATTCCCAGAACCCACACAGAGGCTTGCAATATTCTGTAAGTCAAGTTTCAGAAAGTCTAACACTTTGTTATGGCCTCTGTGGGCACCAGGCACATGATAAATGCAGGCAAAACATCCGCGCACGTAAAATAATTTTTTTAAGTTTTAAAACTAAAATAAGTAGGGTTATGATAAAAAGGAAAGTACTCTCAGGTGTAACTGGAGATATAAAAGCAGTGACTTGTAAACCACATTTTTTTTAAAGGAGTCAGTATTTACCAGGTAAATGGGTTTTTAAAGAAGATTTTAAGGATAAAAGCTATGTGAAACATTAAATCTCATATTTTTCATGGTTGATAAGTAATAAATAATCCTTGATAAATATAATTTTCTTCACAGCCAACACCACATATATACCCAAAAATAGAAACAATCTAGAAATAATTTTACAATTTCCTTTCACTTCCACTCACAAACCCCTGCCCCATTCCCACAGCCTGAACCTTCTTATTATGTCACATTTAAACTCTGAAATTGACAGATGTTAGTTAGAAATTATAGTGGCCAGAGGAATCTTTGCCATACTACATAAAAGCATTTCAAAATGAAAGGTAACCTAGTAAAAGAAAGACCATATACAACCAAAAAGGCTCATTTACAAGGACAGTGGGATCCATAAATAAATGGATCCATTAATAAAAAATCTGAGGTTTTCAACACAAGAGTCTTGACATAGAGATTTTATAACTGTAATAAAAATTTTAAACTAATTGAAACCCCCTTCATCACCATTTAAAAAGCTTTTACATTTTTAGTGCACCTCAGAACATAAATATTCAAAAATGTTTTCCCATTGATCTCTTCTTCTTTCCTTGGCAAATCACTTGTGATTACCTTTATGACTTCAAAATTTATTTTAAACAGTATAGGTTTATCAAGGAGGAATTTTCCAGATTCTTCCAGAGATGGGTCTGGAAAACTAGAAGCAAAGGTTATCTACTATACTCACCCAGAAAAACTGATAAAGGCACCAAATAACATTAGCGTGCCACCTTAAATCTACTTCTAATGAGAATCTGCAGTGACTAGTTACAATTAGATGCTACGCTGTTTTCTGGTTTTGTTTCCACTTTATGCATTTTAATTCACTTAATCCTGACGAACATCCTCTAAGGTCTTTCTGTGACCATCTCTAGTTTGCAAGTAAGAAAGTGAAATCTCAAAGTATAACTGGCAAAGCTGCACAAACTACATGCTCTTAATTATCACTGTCATGCTTTTGCATTCAGATAGATCACATAATTCACCATGCCCCTCATTTTTCTAACACTGTACATAGCCATTTCTATGCCTAGAAATTTAGACTGACAAATGAGACAGACACAGAGAAAATTGAATGCAAGGAGTAAATGTTTCGAGTGTTCTCAAAGCTGAGGTCTGACTTATTAGTTCAGTCAGGGCAAGGTGCCCATGCAATGTAACATAAACTGAGCAGAAGTGTAGGAGTGAGAGAACAAAAAGGAAGAAAATATCCCAACCATAAAAACAGTTTAGGCAGAAATGCTAGGAAAGAGCAAAGCATTCTGGGAAGTAATGAAAATATACATCTGACTATTCAATATAGTTCTTGAGGTCCTACCTAGAGCAATAAGACAACAAAAGGAGATAAAGGGGATACAAATTAGAAAAGAAGAAGTCAAACTCTCACTGTTTGCTGATGATATGATAGTTTACATAAGGGATCCCGAAAATTCTACCAAG
>PVIU01028298.1:0-19164 GCA_004026605.1 Ondatra zibethicus | reverse complement strand
TTCTAGCTGGGTAGAGAAATAGTAGAGATATGATGAAAAAGGAAGGATGAAGGGGATGAAAGAAACAGTCCCATCCTCACCAGACATGTACTTCTTGAAACTAATTTGAATCTGGTTTACTGAAAAGTTGTCTACTATGAGATTTCCTTCTTTTCCTGAGCACTGTGTATCTGGTGGAGGGCTCACTGCCTAACGGTGAAGAAGTTTGGTCTAGCAATGTAACAAAATGGAATGATTCTTTTGTACACATAAAGAGATTTATTTTATACTTAGTTATGTGTATATGTGTGGGAGGTATACTTGTGAGTGCGGGTACTAAAGGGGCTAGAGTTACAGAAGGTTGTGAACTACCCAGTGTGGGGTTAGAAACTGAACTCAGGTTTTGAATGAGAAATAAGCACTGTCAAAAAAGAAAAAGTTACCTCTCCAGCCCCTCTGCTCTCTTTTAAAATATTGCTTGTAATTACAGGTCTCTAAACCAATGGACAGAATGCACATCAATATCTAAATTAATTCCAGTTTGCATCTTTGAATAATTAGGGCATTTTGAGAATGGTGCCATTTGTTTGCTTTTGGGTTTCAACACTTAGCATATTTATAACCACGAAAGCATGAAAGTTTTATTTTCTTTATTATAGTGGCTCTCTGATATGTTTGTCTATACATTGACAAATTTGGCAATTTTTTATGATTATTGAAATTGGTTTGGAGGCTGCATGAATATTGTGATCAGAGAAATAACAAATTAGGAAATAAGATTTGAGGCATGGTCCTTTTCTGTCACCTAGTGTCTGTTGACTGACAGTTTAATAGGAAATTTTGGCAGAGCCTGCCCTGGATCAGGAGTTTGCATTACCTGCTTGGCTCTAGCATCTAATATACAACTCCAAAATGAAGATATTTATTTGTATGTGCCTCAGTGGGCAAAGCTCTTTAATTCCATTTTTTGTTGCTTTTGTTTTCTTCTAGTTTCTAACATGAAACTTTATATGACAAAATGTGTCCTAGCAGAGCAGAAATTTTGTAGAATCTCTTCAGAACCAGGGGACAAAAGAGTAATGTAGAGAAGATTGGATCAGACACTATTATGATTTTGGTTATAGAATCTTTTATTTTTGTATTTATCATTATTAAGTTCCTGTTAAAGATAAAATCTTTAAAAACTATAGGAAAATAACAATATTAATAATACAAAATATCCTGATTTTGCAATGCTGATATTTAGGTTTCTTTAACTCTAGTCGCCCTTCATATTTTTTCCCCTCCTGTTGTATATTAGATATTGACAATACCACCCAGATGTCACGCTTCACAATATAAAAAATACTTCTGTATTATGAATAATTACTCCTTTTTGAATTTATAACAATTAAAATTCCTCTGTCTTTTTTTAGTTCAGTGTTTTCATTGGAATTTTCTTTTGTCTATCAATTAAATGAAAAAAATACATTTCATCTTGAGCATCAGTGGAATCTAGATGTTTTCTTAAAGCTTAGCATGTAATTGGCAGTTTAGAATTTTTATATTGTTGAAATTCTGTTGTAGGAGGCTGCTTGTTCATCACAGCTGCCCAGAACCAAAATAACCACACAGAAACTGTTAATTAAATCACCGCTTGGCCCATTAGCTCTAACTTCTTATCAGCTAACTCATATCTTAATTTTAACTCTTTTCTCTTAATCTGTGTATTGCCACAAGGCTGTGGTATACCTGGTAAAGTTTTGGCATCTGTCTCCAGCAGGGCTACATGTCTTCTCTTCTCACTCCACCTTCTTTCTCCCCCAGCATTCAGTTTAGTTTTCCCTGCTTAGCTCTACTCTACCCTTTCACAGGCCTAAGACAGTTTCTTTATTAACCAAGGTATTTGCAGCATACTGAGCAGAATCCCACATCACCTCCCCTTCTCTCTTTAAATAAAAAGGAAGGTTTTAACTTTAACATAGTAAAATTACATGTAACAAACAGTTATCAAGCAAGAATTATATTTATAATATTTATATCTATAAACTATAACTATATAATTTTCAACTCCATCAAAGACTCCAGAAGGATATAATATTACCTAAGTAAACAGGAAGTGTATTGTAAGCAACTTCCAAAACTCTAGAATTGACAGAGGCATCTCTCTGCCTAGACAGTCACCCAGAGTTCTTCTGCACCAATGGGGCATCCATCTTAAGTCTACCTACAGGCCCATAGTATTCCAGACTTTTCCATGAAGCAGGAAATTTTAAAGACAGTTGTGCCTACTTTAGGAGTTTGTCAGTCACTTTCTTCTGTGTCCTACAGAATGTCTGGCAGACTCTTTCATGAATCAGGAACCCTGAAGGACCATCTCACCTTCAGGCAGGTTCAGCAATCATTTCTTTGTTGGGTCCTGCATGTCCATTTCATACAGCATAGCATCAATCAGTTCAGGCAAGATCAGTTTCTTACAAAAATAGCTAACCAACCTCATAAGGAGCCTCTTCAGTGCCATCTTCTTGAAACAGATTGGCGCTGCCAGGAGCATATGTGTCTCACTGTCATGAAAAGTCCTAAGTTCATAAAAAATTTTAATTGCTGTATTCTATAGTCTTTGAAAGGTTTGAAGAATGCCTATTCATCTCAAATACATACCTGCCCATCTGTAAAATCTAACTAAAGTGACTACAAGCTTGACTATTATAGATGATTATCTAATAATCTATAGTTCTTAATTATATACTATATTTTTAAATGAGCTACACAAACACAATACCTTAATCAAGAGCAAAAAAATATATATACAGTATATATATATACAGTATAACAAAATTGTCCTTAAATTTGTATCAATAAGCCAAGATCCATACTAATGCAATTCTCTATAGCATATCCGCCTTTAAATGTAAACAAACATTTATAAACAATCATTTAGGGAATTTGGCATCTGTCCAAACTGCTTCCTGCATTTTGTTGGGCAAAGTAATTTTGGGGGGATGTCCATGGTAACCTTTCAGGTGGTCTTTGTCCATCAAACCACATTAGTCTGGAAAGATTCCACAGGTTCTCATCCTCTGTGGAAACAAAAGAAGAACCTCTTTGCCAAAGCAATATATCCTTAGACTCAAACTTTGAAGAGAAAATACCTTTAAAGTATATATGTTGGTTATTTAGCTCTTTCACAGTCAAAACATTAAAAGAAAACACAATAATATACATAATCCAGATTGACAGTGTATATTTCATCTTTATGTGGCTTATTTTTCTTATTCTATTGCTGTAGGAATTCCTACTGCTGCAAGTAGCCTTTAAGTCACCCACCCACTTGAGCATGCCCTCTTATACTATTTATGCTGATGTAAAGCATGTGTCTTGCCTCTTTTCTGGCTGTGTTATTTGGTTGCTGTTCCTTGTTCTTGCAGAGGATTGTGATCTGTGAGTCTACCACTAAATAAACAATCCTCTATTATTCTCAATTCTGAGCTAGTGTGGGATTTTTTTTTTTAATTTCCTTCTTCATCTGTCACCCATCTGGCTTGAACCCTGGACCCTGAGATTAAGTCTCATGATCTACCGACTGAGCTAGATGAGAGGCCGGGAACCAACAACTGCCCTTCTCCAAAACTCTATTACAAGTTTAATATTTCTTTTATTATCTTTAGTTTATGGCTGTCTGTATTTTTATATTACATTTACCGTCTCTTTATTCTTTTTCTTCTCTCTCCCAAGCCCACATACATTTTTAAAACACACTGTGTCACATTTAGAGGTCTTTTTGTGTCTGAATCTCTCATATTGGTATCTGTAATTTTTTTGGTCCATGAGTAGTTTTAAAATGCTAAGCAGCAACTAAGGCTACTTTGCCTTTTGGCTCTGCCCATTCCAACATGGCAATGGAGGTTTAGTGCAAGCCATACTCACAGTCCCATTTTCAGGCACACAGTATATTTATGTTGCCATAAAACAAGTTGTAGCACTCTGATCACAAACCCAATTTAAATGCTCCATAGTTGGACCTCCAGAAAGAGTCAGAGTTCAGGCTGGCAGCACAGTCCAGGAAGCCCCTGATTCAAAATTGTGTGGCTTTTTTTCTGTAGAAAAAAAATTCCTGATTTCACTGAATCAGGAAAACCTTTCTTAAAGGAGACACAGAGTTAAGCAGCTTAACTCTGTTTTTTTGTTTTTGTTTTTGTTTTTGTTTTTTTCACCTAGAATTCTTTCCCAAACTCTCTCAGGTTTTAAGTGGATTTTAGTCGACCATATTGGTGCACCAATTTGTTGTAGGAGTCTGCTTGTTCATCCCAGCTACACAGAACCGAAATGACCACACAAAAGCTGTATGAATTAAATCACTGCTTGATCCATTAACTCTAACTTCTTAATGGCTAGGTTATACATCTTAATTTAACCCATTTCTCTTAATCTGTGTATCACCACAAAGCTCTGGCTTATCAGTTAAAATTTTGGCTTCTGTCTTCAGTAGGGTTACATGGTTTCTCTTCTGACTCCACCTTCTTTTTCTCAGCATTCAGTTTAGTTTTCCCCACCTAGCTCTACTCTAATCTATCACAGGCCTAAGAAAGTTTCTTTATTAACCAATAGTATTAACAGCATACAAAGGAGAATCCCACATCAAAATTCTTTCAACTCTTCTCAATGGTTTAATAAACACTAGGGAGAAAGGGATTGAATAAGACAGTAGAAATTGTAGCTTGACTTTTCATATATTTAAGAAATATTACTAGTAAAAGAAAGTAAAATTCAAACAGCTAATTTTGAAAGGTATAATAATCTATAACCTTACTACCCAGGAATAACAACTGCCAATTTCTCAATGAAAATCCTGCCAAGCCTGCAGCAACACACATACATATACAATCAAACACAAACATACTTATATACTCAAACATACACACACACACATGCACATCTCCAAAGTCTCACAAAAAGGATCTCTTCACGCAAACTTGCAATCATGCAGTTCTGAAAAGTTCTATTCCATTGATACTCCATAACAATTTCCTCTGCTTTCTTAACTTTTGAAACACATATTATAGTATTATAATCAACAGTAAGAGTTGAAGGTGCCTTGAATGTTTTGAAGGAGGCTTTAATAAAAGAGGATTACTACTTAATTCTTAGACAGCAGGGTTTCTTTAATGATAGAAGGAAACACATGATATAAAAGACAGAGACATTCTTATTAAGCAAAATGTGCCTGAGGTATAAGGAAATGAAGTAGAACAGCTTGGCATAACTAAGAATAAATGTTTTGGGTGAATGAAAAACTTATGCCAATACAGTAGTTTCCCTTCATCTGTGTCTTTGTTTTCTACCATTTCATTTTCCCATATTCAGCATGAAGTATAAGTATAAAGCCAGGCATAGTGGCTCATAAGGTTAATCCCAGCAATAGAAAGTAGAGGCAGGCAAAACTCTGTGATTTCAAGTCCAGCCTGGTCAACTGAGTAGTCTTGCTACTCAGAGCTATAAAATAAGGCTCTTCTAAAAAAAGTCTGAATATAGTATAGTATGCATTGTATAGACACACAAGTACATACACATATTTATACATACATATATATGAAGAAAATACTCACATAAAATTTAATGTTATATACATTTATTTTTTTCTATTTTGTCATTGTTCTTAATTTTCTACAACTTTGTTGTAAGGAGGCTATTTATTGGTTCCTGACTGCTCAGCCCCAAAGTAATCACACAGAAACCATATTATTTAAATCACTGCTTAGCCCATTAGCTCTAGCTTCTTATTGGCTAACTATGACATATTAATTCAGCCCATCTCCATTAATTTGTGCATTACCATGATAGTGTGGACTACCAGCAAAGTTTCAGCATGTTTATCTCTGGCAGAGGCTCCATGGCTTCTCTCTAACTCTTCCTACTTTCTCCCAACATTCAACTTAGTTTTCCTAGACTACCTCTATTTCCTGTGCAGGTTCAAGACAGTTTTTTTATTAACCAATATTATTTACAGCATACAGAGGGGAATCCCACATCACCTCCCCTTTTGTGTTTAAATAATAAAGGAAGGTTTTAACTTTAAAATAGTAAAATTTCATAAAAGAGTTATCAAGCAAAAATTACAGCTACAATATTTATATCTACTTTATCTCTTATCATATCTAAGGAAAACTATAACTATAAATTCTTCAACTCCATTAAGGACACCAGAAGGATATAATATTACCTACCTTAACAGGAAGTGCATTTTAAGCAACTTCCAAAACTCTAGAATTGACAGAGACAACTCACTGCCTCAACACTCAACCAAAGTTCTTCTGGACCATTGGGGCATCTATCTTCCAAAAAGCAGAAAATTTGAAGATCTGTTCTGCCTTGTATTGGCAGTTCGTCAGTCACTTTTTTATGTGTCTTGTACTATGTCTAGTAGACTCTTTCCTGGAGCAGGAACCCTGCAGGACCATCTCACCTTTAGGCAAGTTCAGCAATCATGAGGAACAAACATCTGAGCTTTGGATTCCCTGGCACCTAGATGATTAATCACCAGAATTAAGACAGCCCCTACCACACCAATTAAAGGAAAACATGAGAAGACAAGGTAAGAACATACACAACACCCCAAAGAGAAACATAACACCAGTAAAATCTACAGACCATTCAACAGCAAAACTTGAATAACCAAATACAGATGAAGCAGAAAAAATTACCTAAAAATTAACTTCAGGAGAATGTTTGAGACTCTTAAAGAGGAAATGAGAAATTCCCTCAAAGAAATGGAGGATAAGACAAACAAAAAAATGGAATACATCAGTAAATCCCTTAAGGAAAACCAAAAATACCAATAAAACATATAAAAGAATATATTCAAGATTTGAAAACTGAAATAGAGACAATAAAGAAAACACAAGCCGAGGCAACCATAGAAACAGACATCATGATAAAACAATCAAGAACCACAAATGCAAATATAAACAGCAGAATACAAGAGATGGAAGAGAGAATCTCAAGCACAAAAGATACAATAGAGGAAATAGATTCATCAGTCAAAGAAAACATTAAGTCTAACAATAGGTTAACACAAAATATCCAGGAAATATGGGACACCATGAAAAGACCAAATCTAAGAATAATAGGTATAGAAGAAGGAGAAGAAGTTCAACTCAAAAGCACAGAAAATATATTTTACAAGATCATAGAAGAAACCTTTCCCAACATAAAGAAAATAAGCCTATGAAGATATAAGAAGCTTACAGAACACCAAGTAGGCTGGATCAAAAAAAAGTCCTCTTGCCACATAATAATCAAAACACTAAACATACAGAATAAAGAAAGAATATTAAGAGCTGCAAAGGAAGAAGTCCAAGTAACATATAAAGACAGACCTATCAGAATTACACCTGACTTCTTCTCATTGGAGACAATGAAAACCAGAAGGACATGGTCAAGTGTAATGCAGACATTAAGAGACCATGGATGCCAGCCCAGACTACTATACCAGCAAAAACTTCAATTACCATAGAAGGACAAAATAAATATTCCATTACAAAATCAGATTTAACCAATACCTATCCAGAAACCCAACCCTATACAAAGTACTAGAAGGAAAACTCCAACACAGGAAAGTGGCTACATCAACAAAAACACAGACAATTGATGGTCTCACAGCAGCAAATCACAAAGAAGGAAAAACACACACAAATTAACATCACCAACATCAAAAACTAAATTAACAGGAGATAGCAATCACTGGTTATTAACATCCCTTAAAATAAATGGACTCAATTCACTTATAAAAAGACACAAGCTAACAGATTGGATATGAAAACAGAATCCATCCTTTTGCTGCATACAAAAAACACATCTCAAACTCAAAGGGAGGCATTGTGTCAGAGTAAAGGGTTGGAAAAAATTTTCCAATCAAATGGACCTAAGAAAAAATCTGGTGTAGCTATCCTAATATCTAACAAAATAGACTCCAAACTAAAAGCAATCAAAAGAGACCAAGAAGGATATTTTATATTAGTCACAGGAAAAATCCATCAAGAGGAAATCTCAATACTGAACATTTATGGCCCAAATACAAGGGCCTCCTCATATGTAAAATAAACATTTCTAAAGCTTAAATCATACATTAAACCCCACACACTAATAGTGGGAGACTTCAACACTCCACTCTCATCACTGGACAGGTCAGTCAGACAAAAAATTGACAGAGAAATAAGGGAACTAACAGATGTTATGACTCAAATGGACTTAACAGATATCTATAGAATATTCCTTCCAAATGTAAAAGAATATACCTTCTCAGCAACTCATGGAACCTTCTTAAAAATCGACCACATACTTGGTAACAAAACAAACCTTGACAGATACAAAAAAATTAGAATAACCCCATGTATCTTATCAGATCACCAAGGCTTAAAACTAGAATTTGACAGCAATGCTAATTCCAAAAAGCCCACAAACAAATGGAAATTAAACAATGCTTATCTGAATCATCAATGGGTCAAGTGAGAAATTAAAGACTTTCTAAATTTCAATGGAAATGACTACACAACATACACAAATTTATGGGACACAATGAAAGCAATGCTAAGAGGAAAGTTCATTGCACTAAATGCCTACATAAAGAAGCTGGAAAAATCCCACACTAGTGAATTAACAGAACATTTGAAAACTTTAGAACAAAAAGAAGCAAACTCAACCAAGAAAACTAGATTGCAGGAAATAATCAATTTGAGAGATGAAACCAACAAAATAGAAACAAAGAAAATAATTCAAAGAATCAACGAGACAACCAGTTGATTCTCCAAGGAATTCAGCAAAATAGACAAACCTTAATCCAAATTAATCAAAAGGCAGAGATAGAATATCCAAATTAAAAAAATCAGAAATGAAAAGGGGGATATAACAACAGACACGGAGGAAATTCAGAGAATTATCAGGTCATATTTCGAAAACCTGTACTCTACAAAATTTGAAAACTTAAAGGAAATGGACAACTTTCTGGATAACTATCACTTACCAAAATTAAATCAAGACCAGATAAGCAAATTAAACAGAACTGTAACTGCTGAAGAAATAGAAACAGTCATCAAAAGTCTCCCAACTAATAAAAGATGGTTTCAGCTCAAAATGCTACAAAAATTTTAAAGAAGAACTAATATAATGCTCCTCAAATTGTTCCACACAATTGAAACAGAAGGAACAGTGCCAAATGCTTTTTATGAGGCAACAATTACCCTAATACCCAATCCACATAAATACATTACTAAAAAAATTACAGACCAATCTCTCCCATGAACATTGATGCAAAAATTCTAATAAAATACTGGCAAATCGAATCTAAGAACACATCAGAACCATCATCCACCATGATCAAGTTGGCTTCATTCCAGAGATGCAGAGATAGTTTAATATATGAAAATCTGTCAACGTAATCCACCATATAAAAAAATGAAAAATAAAAACATGATCATCAGATTAGATGCTGAAAAAGCTTTTGACGAAATACAACATCCATCATGATAAAGTCTTGGAGAGAGCAGGGATAAAAGGAACATACCTAAAATAATAAAGGCAAAATACAGCAAGCCAACAGCCAATATCAAACTAAATGGAGAGAAACTCACAGTGATCCCACTGAAGTCAGGAACAAGACAAGGTTATCCAATCTCTCCATATCTATTCATTATAGTTCTTGAGGTCCTACCTAGAGCAATAAGACAAGAAAAGGAGATCAAGGGGACACAAATCAGAAAAGAAATCAAACTCTCACTATTTGCTGATGATATGATGGTTTATATATGCGACCCCAAAAATTCTACCAAGGAACATCTACAACTCATAAACACTTTCAATAATGTAGCAGGGTACAAGATTAGCTAAAAAAAAAAAATCAGTAGACCTCCTTTCCACAGATGACAAATGGGCTGAGAGAGAAATCAGAGAAACTTCACCCTTCACAATAGCCACAAATAGCATAAAATATCTTGGAGTAACTCCAACCAAACAAGTGGAAGACTTGTATGACAAGAACTTTAAATCTCTGAAGAAAGAAATAAAAGAAAACACCAGAAAGTGGAAAGATCTCCCATGCTAATGGGTAGGTAGAATTAACATAGTAAAAATGGCAATCTTACCAAAAGCAATTTACAGATTTAATGCAGGGCAAGGAAAATTATTCACAGACCTTGAAAGAACAATAATCAACTTCATATGAAAAAGCAAAATCCCATGACAGCCAAAACTATCCTGTACAATCAAAGAATTTCTGGAGGCATCATAATGCCTGACGTCAAACTCTACTACAGAGCTACAGTATTGGAAAAGGCCAGGTATTGGCATAAAAACAGACAGGAGGACCAACGGAACCGAATTAAAGACCTGGATATTGAGCCACACACCTTGAAACCCCTGATTTTTGACAAAGAATAAAAAAATATCAAATGGAAAAAAAGAAAGCATATTTAACAAATGGTGCTGGCATAACTGGATATCAACACATAGAAGAATGAAAATAGATCCTTATCTATCACCATGTACAAAACTCAAGTCCAAATGGATCAAATACCTCAACATAAAGCCAGCCACACTGAACCTCACAAAAGAAAAGTAGGAAGTACACTTGAATGCATTGGCACAAGATAACACTTCCTAAATATATCCCCAGTAGCACAGATACTGAAAGAAACAATAAATAAACTGAAAAGCTTCTGCAAAGCAAAGGACACCATCAAGAAGATAAAACAACAGCTACAGAATAGGAAAAGATCTTCACCAACCCCATACCAGACAGAAGTCTGATCTCCAAAATATACAAAGAACTCAAGTAATTGGCCATCGAAAGAACAAATAATTGAATAAAAAAAATGGAGTACAGACCTAAACAGAGAACTCTGAACAAAGGAATCAAAAATGGCTGAAAGACGCTTAAGGAAATGCTCAACATCCTTAGTCATCAGAGAAATGCAAATCAAAACAACTCTGAGATTCCATCTTACACCTGTAAGAATGGCCAAGATCAAAAACACTGATGATAACTTGTGCTGGAGAGGGTGGGGGGTAAAGGGAACACTTCTGCATTGCTGGTGGGAATGCAAGCTGGTACAGCCCCTTTGGATATCAGTGTGGTGATTTCTCAGAAAATTAGGAAACAACCTTCCTCAAGACCCAGCAATACCACTTTTGGGTACACTACATCTAAAGGATGCTCAACCGTGCCACAAGGACATGTGCTCAACTATGTTCATAGCAGCATTATTTGTCATAGCCAGAACCTGGAAACAACCTAAATGCCCTTCGACCAAAGAATGGATGAGGAAAATGTGGTACATTTACACAATGGAGTACTACACAGAAAAACAACAAAAAACAAAACAAAACAAAAAAAAAAAAAAAACAAACACATCTTGAAATTTGCAGGTAAATGGATGGAGCTAGAAAGCATCATTTTGAGTGAAGTAACCCAGACCCAGAAAGATAATTATCATATGTACTCACTCATCAGTGGTTTTTAAACATAAAGCAAAGAATATCAGCCTACATTCACAATCCCAAAGAACCTAGACATCAATGAGGACTCTAAGAGAGACATACATGAATATAATCTACATGGGAAGTAGAAAAAGACAAGATCTCCTGAGTAAATTGGGAGCATGGGGACCTTGGGGGAGGGTTGAAGGGGAAGGGAGAGGCAGGGAGGGGAGCAGAGAAAAATGTAGAACTCAATAAAAATCAATAAAAAAAAATCTCCAAACAGAAGAAACCCCAGGACCAGGTGGTTTTAGTGCACATAATCTTACCAAAATTTCAAAGAAGAGTTATGCCAATACTCCTCAAATTATTTCAGATAATGAAACAGAAAAAAACTTTTCCTATTTATTTTATAAGTCCATGATTGCTCTAATACCCAAGAACATAAAGACTCAATGAAGAAAGAGAATTAAAGACCAGTTTTTCTTATGAACATAGATGTAAAAATATTCAGCAAAATACTTGCAAACTGAATCCAAGAACACAGCCAAAGATTATGCACTATGAACAAGTATGCTTCATTATGCAAATGTGGGAATGGTTCAAAATACAAAAATGAATAAATGTAGCACACCATATAAACAAACTAAAAGAAAACAACATGATTATCTTATTATATACAGAAAGGCCTTTGACATAATCCCATAACCCCTCATGATAAAAGTACTAGAGCGATTAGGTATACAAGAGTCATACCTAAGCACAAAAAGGCAAATTACAGCCTCTAGAGCCAACATCAAAAAAGAGAGACACTTAGAGCAATTCCACTAAAATAAGGACCAAAATAAGGTTATCCATAATCTCCATATCTATTCAATATAGTACTTGATGTCTTAACTATAAAAATAAGACAACTGAACTGAAGGAGATCAAGGGAATAAAAATTGTACAAAAAGAAGTTACAGTAACATTATTTGCAGATGATATGATAGTATACATAAGTGATTCTAAATATTCCCCAGGGTACTCTTACAGTTGATACATCTTTCATCAAAGTGGGTGGTTACAAGATTAACTAAACAAAAAAACCATAACCTACCTATATACAAATGACAAAGGCACTGAGAAAGAAAAGGAAATGACACATTTCCCAGTAGCCTCAAATACTATAAAATGTACTGGGGTAACTCTAATAAAGCAAGTGAAACACTTGAAAGACTTTCTTGTTAAAACTTTAAGTCATTGAAGAAAGAAACTACAGACGATATCAGAAAGTGGAATGATCTCCCATGCTCATGGGATTAACTTTTTAAAAAATGATCATTCTAGTGAAAACAATCTACTGATTCAATACAATCTCCATCGAAATTCCAACACAATTCTTTACAGACTTTAAAAGGACAACTCTCAACTTCATATGGAAATATAAAAGCCTTAGGAGAGCTAACACAATTCTGAGCAATAAAGAACTGCTGGAGTTCTCATCATTCCTCATCTCAAATTGTACTCCAGAGCTGCAGTAATAAAAACAGCATGGTACTGGTGTAAAAACAGACATGTTGATCAATTTGATCAAGCTGAAGGCACAGATTAAATTCACACACCTATGGACACCTGATTTTTGATTTAAAAAAGCCAGAAATACACACAGGAACAGAAATGCTTATCTTTAACCAATGGTGTGAGTCAAACTGGATGTCTCCATGTAGAAGAATCAAATAGAGTCATACTTATCATGCTGCATAAAATTAAAGTCCAAATGGATCAAAGACATCAACATTAACCACATATGTTGAACTTTCTTTTTTTTTCTTTTTTTTTTTTTTTTAGGTTTTTTGAGACAGGGTTTCCCTGTGGCTTTGGAGCCTGTCCTGGAACTAGCTCTGTAGACCAGGCTGGTCTAGAACTCACAGAGATCCGCCTGCCACTGCCTCCCGAGTGCTGGGATTAAAAGTGTGCCACCACCACCCGGCTGTTGAACTTAATAGAAGAAAAAAATCAGAAATAGCCTTGAACACACTGGCACAGGAGACAACTTTCTGAGCAGAACATTGATAATACAGGCACTAATACCAAAAGCTTGGGACCTCATGATATTGAAAGGCTTCTCTAAGGCAACAGGCACTGTCTGTCAATCAGATAAAGTGGCAGCCTTCATAATGGAGAAATGTTTTTGTCAATTTCACATATGATAGAGGACTAAAATCAATAATATATAAAGAACTCAAGAAGCTAGATATTAACAAAAACCAAAAATCCAAGTTAAAAATGGGTTCCATATCTGAACAGAGAATTATGAATAGAGGAATTTTAAATGATTGAGAAACAATGAAATTTTCGACATCCTTTGCCATTAGGGAAATGCAAATCAAAATCATATTGAGAATCCATCTTACACCTGTCATAATGGGTAAGAGCAATAAAACAAGCGATAGCTCATGTGAGGAGGATGTGGAGGAAGGAGAACCCTCCCACATTGAAAGTAGCAGTGCAAACTTGTACAGTCACTATGCCAATCAATATGGCAGTTCTTCAGAAATTACAGAATCGAACTACCTCAATACCAAGATATATCACTCTTAGGCATATACCCAAAAGACACTCCATCCTACATCCTCCTTCCAGCGAGATCCATGTGTTCCCTCTAGAATTTTTCTTTTTACCCATCCTCTCTGGGTCTATAGATTGTTGCCAGGAAAATCTTCCAGTGGTGGGACTGTCTTACATTCAATGAAGTTGCTAGCTTACTCACCTGGAGTCTCATTGAAATCCCCCTGAAAAAACTAGGCTGTTGCTAAGAAAAATATTGTTCTCTACAAACTGACAGGGATGGGCTGTGCTGAGGACAATACCCACAAAGCATATCGAATGTGGAGAAGTCAAGCTGGTGTCTATATGGAGTCCTCACTTCTGTGTTCTAGTCTCTTTGACATGGGAAGGTACTCTTCAGGCTACTGAAAGAGAAGCAAGAGACCCAAATAAGCCACAAAATCTTTAACCTACAATCTGTCCTGCCTGCAAAAACTGCTAGGGCAATGGTGACACAGAACATTGAGAGTAACCAATCAAATCAATATCTGATTTGACTTAAGGCCCATTCCATGAGAAGAAACCCATAGCCAACACTGCATAGGTAACCAAAAACCAGGTACTAAAAAGACCAGCTATCTAGAGTAAAACCAAACACTAATGGTCTTTTAAAAGAAAAAAAGTATGGATAAAATGACTCCTAATTATATTATGCTATACTCATAATCAGTGCTTTATCCAGTCATCAGACAGGCTTCCTCAGGCTGCAGTTTGGAACAGATTTAGAGAGCCACAGCCAGACATTATGTGGAGAAAGAGTAAAAATGGTAGGAGTTAATCAAATTCCTTCCCTCAGAGCTTCCCAAAAAACAGGAAGCCAAAAGATTTTAAGAGTCAGAGGGGATTGAGAACACCAACTGAACCATCTAAGCAAAGTATATATGAGATTACAGAAACTGAAGTAGCAAGCACAGGGTCTGCATGTGTCCGTAATATGCCCTTTGTATATATTATCATTTTTAGCTTAGTATTTTTATGGAACTCCTGACTGTGAGAACAAGTGGGTCTCTGACTCTTATGCTTGCTCTTGAGACTCTTTCCTTCTTGTTGTGTGGCTGTGTCCAACATCAATGTGATCGTTTTTGCTTCATTTTACTATATTCTATTTTGTCATGTTTGGATGTTATCTCTAAGAAATCTATTATTTTCTAATGAGAGTCAGAAAAGGACCAGATCTGGAGGGAGGGAAACAGTGGAAGAACTGGGAGGAGTAGAAGGAGAAGAAACTATAATCAGGAAATATTGTATGAAAAAATATTCTATTCTAATAGAAGGAAAAAGTGAAAAAGTTCTTCAAAATACTCTTTTTTTATTAATTGAATTTATTCATTTATTTTGTATCCTGACTGCAGTTTCACCGCCTACTCCTTTCCCATCCTTTCCGTCAAACTCCCCTTAACATACCCCCAATCCATTCCCCCTCTGTTTCTGTTCAGAAAGGGGCAGGCCTTCCATGCGTGTCAACAAAGTATGGCATATCAAGTTGAGGTAGTATTGAGCTCCTCCCCTTATATTAAGGCTGGGCAAAGCAGCCTAGTATGAGGAATAGTTTCCTCAAAGCTGGCCAAAGCCCTGCGGACAGTCCCTGCTCCTACTGATAGGAGTCCCAAAAGTAGACCAAGCTATACAACTGTCACACATATGTAGAGTTGGTCTAGGTTGGTCCCATGCAGGTTCCCAGTTGTCAGTCTAGACTCTGTGAGCTCCTATGAGACCAGGTTAGTAGTTTCTTTGGATTCCCTTGTGATGTCCTAATGTCCCTGGTTTGTGCAATGCTTCCTCCTACTCTTCAGCAGGATTCCCCAAACTCAGCCCAGTGTTTAGCTGTGGGTCTCTGCATCTGTTTCTACCAGTTACTGGATAGAGGCTCTCTGATGACAGTTTAGATAGTCACCACTCTCTTTATACTATTCTTGAGTTAAGCTTTTGTCATTAACTGTGTGTCTATGTTCTTCATTATTTTCTCTATCTTCATTTCTCCCCTTGGGAATTTCAGGAAAGACTTTTAACAAGATTATTAACTTTTCCAAAGCATCAACCTTTTCATTTATTGATTCTTCAATATGTTTAATTTTTATTTCATTATCTTTTTCTTTGTGTGTAATTATGCAACACTTGTATTTCAGGAAGTAAAGAGGCTAAAACAGGAGGATCACATGGTTGAAGTCACCATGAATGTTATGACACTATTTATGAGAAACGGTCTTCTCCTCATCTGAGAAAGGGGACTAAATGAAGGATCAAAGTTAAGATACTGCCAATGTTGAACTTGTGAGTTTTTGGGGGGAGTTTCTGACAGGAATATGGGGCAAAGATTACCTATAGAAGTAGAAATAACTCAACTGCATCACCAAAGCACATCGCATCACAGTGCCATCCCATGAAGGCTGGAACCCCTTTTTAAGGCAGTGCAGTTTATTTCTGCCTCTTTCAGGAGGACTTAGCATATCTGAGCATGCCCCTCAGCAGGTCTTACAATTTATCTTTGTTTGGAGGGGGAGTGATCTAGTGAATATGGTCAGTATCAGGTGCTTCCTGAAGCTATGTATTTGTTGACTTCCTGAGAAAGTTAGAGTTTCCCTAAAGAATGAAAAGTATTTATCTTCCCTTAGAACATTCTATGCAATATCAAGTTTTCCTCCATGATGGAATGTTTCATCTCAGGGAAAATTACACTGAGCTACACAAAGCATGGCCATGTCTCATGAAGAAAGAAAAAAAAAGGAAGAAAGAAAGAAACAGAAGTAAAAAGAATAAAAACTTTTAATTTTGATTTTTATCATTGTTCTCTTCTAGTTTGCTAATTGTTTTAAGTTTTATTAACTTTGTTTTCTGATGCATATTTCCAAATTTTTGAATTATTTATTTTATATATCAGACAGATTACAGCATTTTTACTAGATAATTCTGGTTATTCAGATACAATGTAATTTGTCAGACTTCCTGGTTTTTCTATTTCTAGCCTCCTGTGTTTTCTTTTGCTTATTGAGTTACCTTCTGAAAAGTTCTGTAAGCCTACTCACTTGCTCATCTTTGCAGGGTGTTTAATGTACTTTGTTATGAAGATAGTTGAACAAATGTCCTTGTAGTATGATTGAGCATCCTTTGGATATATGCCCAAGAGTGGTATTGCTGGGTTTTGAGGTAGGTTGATTCCCAGTTTTCTGAGAAATCACCATACTGATTCCAGAGTGGTTGTACAAGTTTGCACTCCCACCAGCAATGGGGGCATGTTTCCCATACTCTGCATCCTCTCCAACATAAGCTATCATTGGTGTTTTTGATCTTAGCCATTCTGATAAGTGTTAGATGGTATCTCAGATTCATTTTGATTTGCATTTCCCTGATTCCCTGATGGCTAAGGATGTTGAACATTTCCTTAAATATCTTTCAAGCCATTTGAGATTCTTCTGTTGAAAATTCTCTGTTTAGATCTGTATCCCCATTTCTTAATTGGATTATTTGGTATTTTGATGTCTAATTTCTTGAGTTCTTTATATATTTTGGAGATCAGTTCTCTGTCTGATGTGGGGCTGGTGAAGGTCTTTTCCCATTCAGTAGGTTGCCTTTTTGTCTTATTGACTGTGTCCTTTGCTTTACAGAAGCTTCAAGCTTGTTAGTTTCAGAAGGTCCCATTTATTTATTGTTGCTCTCAGAGTCTGTGCTACTGGTGTTATATTTAGGAAGTGGTCTCCTGTGTTCATTTGTTGAAGATTTTGTTTTTAGATAATCTACTTTGGTTTTCTTTAAACCAACTTATTTACAATGTCTTCTCCTGATCTGATTCTTCTAACTATTTGTATTTTCTTTGTGTAATAAATGTCATTGCTTAACATTCTACAGGTGACAGCCTTTCTATCTGACAATATTTCTTTTCTCTCTTTTGCATTTCTAATTTTACTGCTCTTGCCTGCTCATTACCTTGGAGTTTTACCTCCAGTGATATTATGTTTTAATATTTAGGATCAAATTAATTTTCACTTAACAGGATTAAGGGATTTTTCTTCTCCCCAGAAGCACTACCTATTACGATATATTTAAACTAAATTGTCTACTTGAGATTTTTTTCATAGAATACATGAATGAGATGCTCCCATAAGATTGGTATACATTTTTTAATTCCCAGGAGAGATTGATTTTATGACATTAACAACTAGGTTTTTTTTAAAGCAATTTTCCTTATTGCTCCTTTTTCTTTATTGCTGTTTATCTTTTATACACCCTCACACGGAAGGTGTGTTCAAATATTTTTTCAAGGCTGTTTTCTTACATTTCTCAATGTGACAAATCTCTAGACATTTTTATGCTTCCATGCCCAATACAACAGTTAAATTGTAATATAATATTTAGGGTATTTAATTAGTTCATAGGGAAAAAAGCCTTTGAATTGAAGGTAATTCTAAGATCTGAGTTAATAATAGTATCAGCATATACTGAGAAAATTAGTGTAAAACCCATATTTTCAAGTCTACAATTTAATGAAGATTGATTCTGTTCTTACAGGGATTTATGTTTAGAAAAAAAAGGTGATAGAGAATTAATCACATTTCTCTTTGAATTAAAAACAACTTGTAATGAGCATGCAAACACATCCCTCTGTATAAATAGAAAGAGAGGAATCTGTAGTGTAGGTGAAGTAGGAAAACTATAGTATATAGGATAAGTATAATATAGAAAATAGAAAATAAGAAAACTGTGTGAAGTGGAAAATTACTAACGTGAAATATTAAGAGAACACTTCGCCAGCTTGAAGGCCGCCACACCCATCTGGCCCTGCCAGATGGGGAGGCCGCATCCAGTAACCTTGGTATCAAAAGTAGCCTTGCCGCACGAGAAGGACCCCTTACCCTTCTGTGGTCAGTCGATACTGATAACCCAGGATATCTTGTTATCAGAAGGACTGGACAAGGGTCAGTTTCAAACTGGCATAAAAAAAGAGGGCAGGTCCTGGTGTCATTGTTGATGGGTTCTCCATCCGCCAACTTTCGCTGCCACATTCAGAGAGTCTGGTTTGATCATATGCTCATTCAGTCCCAGTCCAGCTGGATTGGTGCGCTCCCATTAGTTCAGGCACACTGTCTCAGTAGGTGGACCAGCCCCTCACGGTCCTAACTTCCTTTCTTATCTTCTCCCACCTTCTGCTCTTCA
>PVIU01028297.1:0-19179 GCA_004026605.1 Ondatra zibethicus | reverse complement strand
GGGGGAGGGAGGAGGGGTGGGGGGGTAGTGGGATGGGACCGGGAGAAGGGGAAGAAAGGTAAAAATTTTATTTCTTTAATTATGTTCTTGAATGGAAAAAATAAAACAAAACAATGTATGGAAAAGAAAAGAACAAAAAGGAACTGTAGAGGAAATACACTTATTTCTACATGGAAAGAGATCACAGTTTTACAGTAATTGTGTCTTAAGGCATGGCTATGATTTTGCAGAAAACTCACAATAGAGGAAAGCCAGCCTTATCTACTAAGTAAATTTTAGGACAGCCAAGCTCAGGCAGAGAAAGACAGAAACATGGTGAAGATGTAATTGAATAAGGGGGTCATGTTCCAGTACCAGCAAGCAACTGAACTTGACAGCTTCAACTAAGGTTTTGGAGTTAAAAAAATTAAGAAAGGGGCTATGGAATTTGCCTCCACAACTAAGGAAAGTTGTTGGGGCCAGGCATGTATCAGGGGTATCCCTGAATGGAGGCCTAGAGAGACCATTGCAAGAAACTGTTTAGTTGAACCTGGATTATCTTGGTGACCCCAAGATGTTAGAAATGCCTGAGTCTTGGGAAACCTGGCCAGGAGAACTGCTAACAGGGAGTGAAAACAGCCCAAGAGAAATAAATGGGTGGCAGTCAACAAAGCTGAATGGAGATCTTAAGATCATTTTGACATTAGACATGGAGATGCAGAGTTTGGAGTTTGCCCATTTGGTTTTGTCATGCTTTGGTCCAGTATTTCCTCATATGCTTTCTTCCCTACATTTTTGAATGGTAACATATATCATGTGTCATTAAATTTTGGAATTATGAGATCTCAATTTTGATTATACAGGGAAATTACAGTTAACAGATTGCCATGAGTCTCAGAAGAGACATTCAACTTTGAACAAGTTTCAGAGTATTATAGACTATGGAGCCTTTTTAAGTTGGACGGAATATATTTTTACATTGTGATATGGCTTCAAGACCATTGGACAAATGAGACATCTGAAGAACAAAAAAGAAAATCATCCAGAAAAAAAGGTCCCAAGAAAAAGAGTAAATTGACGTATTGGTATATCATATCCCGAATAGGATAAAATTTCACAAGTCTTCCCAAATGTTTGTTTCTGCTATTCTCTACAGACATAATAAAAATGGTCTTTTTGTAGTCTCAGTCAAGTTAAAATTCAAAGCTGACTTTGAAGTTAGAGTGTGGCTCTCTCCTTCTCTAAGCTCAAGCATGCTTGTTAAAGTAAAATCCAAAATTTCTGTCTCCTGTCAGAAGAGCCACCTGATAAGGGACAATAGAGAAAACAAATTAAAGAACTATTTTGTTGCCACGAATCTCATAATGTTTTGCTCCATTTCTTGAGACATAAATATTATCTAAAATTTTATAATATTCAAATATATATTTTAAAGTTTTTATTATGATATTAACTATCATATAGCATTAAAAAGGCTTCATCTAGCTTCTGCCTGTACATGATTTCAGGTTTGAGTCTCTATCAGGGAACTAGGAATTAACTTTTTATACTCTAGGTATACATAAAAAATATTGATCCTTTAACCTCTTGATGTATGCTGCACATAACATTTAAAATGTTTAAGTTTTCTGCAGTGAGCCAAGACCATGCCTTACAGTGACATTTGAGGATTCCAAAAGGAGGATAGGACCCCACAATGAGAACTCCCCCAGGACAGTGATAACACCATTAAGCAGAAAAACACAACCTATAGATCAGCATTGGACTACAAAATGCTCCAGACAATTTCTAGGTAGCTAGCTGAGATGATCCAACCTTACAGACTACACTATCCAGGACTTGAGACAAGCCCTGCACTTTCCAATTATGCAGAGACTGAACAACAAATGATACAGCTACCTCTCCCAGGACTTGACAACCCAAATTTTTCTTTTTGGTCATATTTGGTATGTTTTCAACGTCAAACAAAGATATATTTTAGAGATTCAGGTCATCTTCAAACATTTCAGCAATCTACAGAACATGACATTTAATATATTTTAATAACACAGTTTGTTTTCTTTTTTATGACACTGTCTATTCCTTGCAGAACCAATATACTTCAGAGAAGATGATGGACATTGAAGAAACTCCAAGTGGAGTTTGCTATTTTTGTGGCAAAGGTTAGTTACTTGGTAAGAAAACGTTCTTGCCTTGACTGCTGACAATATTTATGCTATACAAATCGGCCAAGCAGGACACAAAAGAAAGTGACTGCCAAACTTTGCCAAGATAAGGTAGAACAGCCCACAAAAATATACTGATTCATAGAAAAGTCTGTTAGATACACTAGGCCTATAGACTGAAGATGGATGCCCCAATGTTGCAGTAAATCCTTGGGTGATTGTCCAGGCAGCCAGCTGTTTCTGCTGTTTCTCACATTTTTTGAAGTCACTTGTTTGTACTTCTTGTTTACTCAGTTAACATTATTTTCTTTTTGGGTGTCTGAGAGAGTCAAAGACTAGATGGTTATAGTTTTCCTTTTTTACAAAACTCAAAAAAGAAATTCACAAAAGAAAGGTAAAGTACATAAGGTTGAGAGACATAAAAGGATAGTTTTGGTAACTCAAGCTAGAAAATGAATTAGGTACAACTTTTGGAATCACCAAGATAAGATAGATAGATATGGAGTATTTTCTCTGAATTTGTCAAATGCAAATGGACTAAAAATTGTTGATGTATTCATTGCCTGTATATATTATATATAGCTATTTTACTTGTTACACATAATTTTTCTTATGTTAGTTACAATTTTCTTTTTATAGTTTTAGACCAAAAGGAGAAATATGGTGATATCTTCTTTTTACAAAGATATCTGCTTGAAGACCAGAGGGTAGGGGTAGCCACTAGCTAACCACAGAGGTCTGCAGGTCTGTCAGACAGACAGGAAGTGACATGACTGGGCAGAGAGAGAAGGTGATAAAGCAAGAGGAAACAGGAACTCAGTCTCTTTTTTGGCTGGCAAATGGAGTAGGTAATATGGCTGTGGTTTATCTCCTTTGTCTTCTTGATCTCTCAGTATTTCCCAAATATCTGATTTGGGGCTTTTATTATTAAGACCTATTAGAACTTGTGCTACACAGGGGTCTATATGAGGTATAGCTAAGGTAAATAACTGTCTATGGGAAAACTATTACTGAACATGAGTGAAGAGGTACAGATATGGCAAAATGATGATGATGCTTGCTTACCAAAAGCAGTAATTTTCAAGCATGTATATACATACATACATACACACACACACACATATATGCATTTCCTAGAAAGCCCATGAAAGTACTGTAGTTAGATTCTGAATTTTTTTTGCAACTTAGGGTAATTCCTGGAATAGAAGAGAAATAACACTTTGACTAGATGATCTGAAACATCAATTAGTCAAAATGGATCATGTCAGGAGAGAACATAAGAAATTGTGCCTAGTAGCTGGATTTAATTTAAAAAACAAACAGGAATTCTTATTTTTTTTTTTAAAGTATGGGTGATCTCAATATTTAAATGTTAAATCTTTCCAAATAAAGCTCCTGGAAAACATATATTCATTCTAGCTTCATTCAGGCTCTGGGCACTCAGTTTGTAAACTCTGAACTAGATGATGTAAAAGTTTATGTCAAAATTAGGGATGAGAAACAGGAGACGTTCAAATATACAGTAATCAGACTGAAGGTGAGACTGAAGCAATCCTGTGTGTAGAATGTGAATGTGTGAGAAGGCTTTCAATACTATTTTATATAAATTAGCTATACACATTTAAAGGACTGTATGCATGGTAAAGAGATTTGGAATCATGTTAAAATTTTTGCCTGTTGTTTTTAAGAAATGAAATAGTTGGAAACCTGATTGGTCTAAGCTGAAAGCAGAAAGCTGTTTTAGTTATGAGAGTCTGCATTAAGTACTAATTAGAAACTATTAAGAGAAAGCAGTCATATTACAAGATGTACATAGAAAAATATGAATTGCTGATGGACATTTTCAAGAAGAAATATTACTAGGCTGACTTTAATGAATTAGATACAACTCATTGCTAATTAACAGTATCAATTTGAATGGAAGCAGTGAACTAAGGTCTTTAAAAAACAATTTATTTAAGTGTATTTAAGAATGGGTCCCATTATCTTGTTTGTATTGTCAATTTTCTTGGGAAATGTTGCATAGATCATAAACAGGTAAATTATTCCAGAAGGGAGGTTTAAATAAATAATAATTACTGATCAAAGAGTCAGGCTTACACTATAAGCTTTATTTAATATGCAAAGTCTAACTTTCAAATTCTGTGTACTATGAAAGAGATCATTACCAAAGTAAAATTTAAACATTATTTATCCTGAGACTGTTTGCCAAAAAAACTCAATAATCCTTTAAGAGGAATATTTCTAATATTTCTCTGCCAATTTCTGCAAATCTTTTCCTATAAAGAAAATAAGAAGTGCATGGGAGGTAGTTAATTCCAAACAAGAGCCAGGATAACACCAAAGATCATGGGAGCCAGAAGTAGCTTTCACCAATCAAGAACAATAGGTATAATTCATTAGCACATTGAATAAAATGATAAAAAAATCTTTCATTACACAATGGCATCATCCAAGGCAGAACAAAGTAAATATTTATAAAAGCAGAATAAAATGACTGGTAAGCATAGTGTCTGGTTAAAATTAGGAAGCCTGTTATTTTATAAGTCTTAATGTAATAACTGGCGAAGGAGGGAATCAAAAATGGATCCTAATGGTAATATGGGACTTACTATTAATATGAGAAGCAACTTGAAAGAATTTCTGATAGTCATCATCTAAATCAAGCAATGATACAATTTCATATTATGCATCCTGAAGAATGTTATAGTATTTAGTATCCTATGAGACTTATATTTGCAAAGAAAGAAAAAAAATTCAACTTGTGTCTTTTAAAGTCTTGCCTAGACCAAACTTGCAGTTTACAAGAAAGTTAGAGACTATGGTGCAAATTAAGTTGCGCCATGAGGAGATAAACAGACAGATCCAGAACTTTTTTAAGCCAGTGATGTGTAATTTTTGAAATGTCAGTTTCAGTGTAGAGAAGTGGAAGGTTCTTTTGACTTAAATGGAAGAATTTGATAAAATAATGAAATGCATGGACTAAATGGGATATCATTATAAAAATTCAGGACATTTTAACCTAATTTAGACATTCCAATAGTGACTTTATGTTAAGTAATATGCACTTTTTTTTTTCTTAGGAGTTATAAACACATAGCCCATTATAGCATGCCTATATTCTAATTGTGAAATGCTGGAAAATAATAGCATTTAAACTTTGAATACAAAGAAAATGCGTATCAATTTATTTTATATCCTTCATTACATATGACAAAGAAGCAGAGTGGAGGAGGAACATCAAGAAGATGCATGTATTGCAAAACAAGTGTTGATTCAGAGAAAGTAAGAAGAGAATAGTGGGAATTCAGGCATTTAATATTCTATTTTTCAACTTTTCTATCTGCAATACTTTTCAAGAAAAATGTTGGGAATGGCCTGGGAAATGGTGTAACAGTTACAAAGTCTACTATGTAAGCCTGACAACTATTGTTTGAGCCCAGGAATCCAAGTAAAGATAGACAGAGAGAACACATGTCACAGAATTGCCCTTTGACCTTCCCATGAAATGAAAGATGCACATACTCACATTATGCACACATAGACAATAAAATAGATAGGAAGGAAGAATTGAAGGAAGGAAAGAAGAAAAAGATATTGGGAAAAGCATAAATTCAAGTAATATATTCACTGAGCATCTTTTAAATTAAGACAAATTATTCTTTAGTACAGGATAATATAGTAATTGTGTGAAATAAGGGGTGTCATATCATGTATCTAAAATGAAGATGAAATATAATACTATAAGAAAAATTTTAGTGCTAAAGTCCATGGAGTGTTCAATTTAAAGTTGTGAATTTAACTTCCATTTCCTTGCTTCCCTCCTGGTCAGTCTTGTAGCAGATGACATCATCCTAAATACAATACTCTTCATGATACTGCCAGCAATCTACTCCCTGAAGCATGGAGTTGCACATTTCAGTGACATGTACCTCTCCTGGAATTTTCAGAAGAAAGTGATTTTATGATTTTATGTCAAAATGACTGCGTGGAATAGATTATGATATATACATATTCCACAAGTCCCCTTGACAATTCAGTTACATCCATGATTCCTAACACTAAGTCAATACTGCAAAATGCATCAGGAATTCAACTACAATTATTTCAGATACATTGTGTTATCAAAGAGGATGGTCTTAAATTTTTTATCAGTAAGGATTCAAATAATTACTTTTAATTATATTTAAAATTACTTCCTTCATATGCACTCTGGACTAATGACTATTCAGTATTTCTGATTTATAGCTCATTACAAATAAAAAACAACCATTTTATATGGCAGAGACATCTTCTTTTGTTTCTGTGGTATAAATAACTTGGTTCCTCTTTACTTGCATTGGTGTTGTACGAAAAATGGGCTATTGATTAACAATAGTTTCATGATTGTAGTCCATTTAAATTCCATGTTAACATATTATTGTTGAAGTATTCCTTTATTTGTACATTGGCTAATGTGTATTTGGTAATAACAGTGAATGAACTGGAAGAACCTGTCACTTGCAGTTTGAACAATATTTGCATTTCACAAAACTTAACTGATATAAAAAATTCAAGAAACCCTGACACAAAACTGATCTGACTGGATAGATGAACATGAAAACATTTATTTTGGAAACATGTGATATGAAATAGACAGCTATAATAGTCAAGTTTTTAAAACTTTATGACAGCTGATCTTGACTTTCTAAAGGACAAAAGTACAGTATGTAATGTAGGTCAAAATATGTAAACAAGAGAAGCCTTTCTAATAAATTCCCACCACATCCATAGCTGTGTGATCAATCTACAATTTGGATAATATTTTACAACAATGTCAGTACATAGTAGTTCTATAAAATTAGATGAATATAAAATTTCAAACCTTTCTTGTGAACAGATATAGTGCTCCAGTAATTATTTATAAATAATAATTTCCTTTTAGAAGTCAAAATAGATAAGATTTTAGTCACTCAGGTTAACATGCATCAGAAAAATGGGAATATGTTTTGTTCAAACACTATTATTTATAAAAACAAGAACAAAAATTGATATAAAAACAATCTTCAAAAAAATTTAATTAAAAATTTAAGGTCTTTATAAAATCTCTTTTACAATATTTCATGCCAGTATCATTAATCTACTCATTTCTTACCATCTTATTTTTACCACATTGAACCCATATCAGGAGTGACACATTTATACAGATTTAAAAACGTTGGCATATCAACATATTAGTATATTTAATTAATAGAATGGTTGTATGATTAATACCAAGATTTCAAACATAGAAAAAAGGATAGAACTACCCAAGAAATTTATTTAGAAATGACTTTGGGGGTCTTTACTTCATCTCAATATAACAAAAACAATTTTAAAATCAAGATTAATTAAAAATGTATTTAGATAATGATATTATTCTTTATCTTTGGCAACTTTTGTGTGTATATATAATGTATGCATGAAAACTTTAGTGTCTGTATTATTATATATGTTTTTATATTAGGCAGAGCATGTGTAGGATGTAGTGACTCAGCCATAGAACTGAGTTTTCCCTATTTATCAATATAGTCTTATTTGGTAAATAAAGGCAAAGTCCTTTATGCAATAAGAACCACTAACATCCATAACTGGAAGCAGAATTCCAAATCTAATGTATAAAGTTTCTGTGCACTCCAATTCCAACAGCACACATTTGCCTTCCAGTGTACTCAATATATTCTAAGAGGAAGTTAAATGGTGATTGAATACAACTTTTTTTTGTATATTTTCGTTTTCTTTTAAATCTGAAGATATTTGACCTAAGTAGCTTTCCAAAATTGTAGTAATAAATGTGGTTGAACAAATATTAAATAATACAATCATTTTTACAGTACATTCCTGGGTATTGCTGTTAAAATCTTATCAACTATCTTTCCTACAGAACACTAATTTCATAATTGCCCCTTTTCATCGTTTTTGGAGAAAAAAATACTTGAAATTCAGCTTGCTAATGTTGGAATACACTGAAGATCTTCACATTAGGCGATTCTGTGTGACTTTTAATTTTTTTATTTTAAAACAATCTTTTCTCATTTTACATACCAATCCCAGTTTCTACTCCCTCCTCCTCTTGCTCCATGCTGCCTTTCCCAACCCCACTGCCCATTCACTCCTCAGAGAGTAATAGACCTCCCATTGGGTGTCAACAAAGTCTTTTTGAGGCAAGACCAAGCCCCTCCCCCCCGTATCTAGGCTAAACAAAGCATCCCTTCAAAGAGAATGGGCTTCAAAAAGCCAGTTTAAGCAGGAGAGATAAATCCTGGTGCCACTGCCAGTGGCCCCACAGACTGACCCAGTCACACAAAAGTCACCCACATTCAGAGGGCCTACAGGGGAGCAGAAAAGTCGGGAGGAGAACATGAGGGAAGAGGATGGCTGTGTGATTTATTTTAAAACATAAACTTTAAAGTTTAAAACAACTGAAAAGAAATCGAGAGCAACTGTATGCATCTTACTCCCTAAGAAAAACAAAAAATATCTTTGTTGCTATTGATTAACTTCATGGACTTCTTAGCCAAGTTTATAATATTTTCTGAAATGAAATGTTTTTGAAAGGACAATTTCGCTCTACTAAAACCCTCTGCTCCCTACCTCTTTTTCCTTTCCGACAGCTGTGTGCAGATCTCGTGCCACCGCAGACGCAAGCTTCCCAATTTCTCCTGGAGAATATTGGCATCTGTTTTTGAAGACTGTTGAATTATTTCTTCTCCAGTTGTATTCAGTGTTTTGACAATAATTTGCCGCTGTCCAATGCCATCCTGGAGTTCCTGTAAGCCACCAAGAAAGACAAAACAAAAATGAAACCGCAAGTCCTTGGAAAAGAAGTTTAAACAACATGCTCCCGTGTACAGTTCCACCGAGAGGAAGAAATAGAAAGGCTCACAGTGAAGGCTGCTCCACATCCAAAGGCTACAAGACAGAAAGACAACTTTCATGTCAGTAGCAAAGCTCCTTCTCAATTCCGCTGGAGGGTTTGTTTTGTAAGCTTGTCAGCAAGAGGATGTTACCATGTCCTACAAATCAATTAGTTGGAAACCTTCTCAAGAGCAAATTCGATTTCTTGTCCCCACAAGGATGTTCTATGTTTAATAGTCTATGAAGCGTTGTGAAATTTAAACATGAACCAAGTATTTGGATTTCTTAGTTGGTTGTCAATACAAAGGTGAAAGAGGACAAACATTCTTTATCTATAGTATTTTTTAAAAACTCCTAGAGCTTTTTAAATAAAAGTAATTACTATATTAAAGGCATTTATTTCAAATTCTGTTTGCACCAATCTATTTTGCATTATAAAGTCACATAAAACTGAAAATTAACTGCTTTCAGGGCAACCCATCAAGAAACCTCTAATGTATAGTAATAAATCTGAAAATAATCTATAGCTACCAGAACAGTTTTATGAGTCATTGGTGGTTTCAACCTTTCATATATTCTACATTTTATCATAAATGAAATTTAAGAGTAAAGTATCAGAAAATTGTTCCATTAAGAAAGAAATGATTACAACCAACTATGCATAAAATGAGAATGATTTTTTTTTACCATTAAAAATACAAATTACATTCCTTCTCTGTAAACCTATTTTCAAAGATAATGTAGAATTTTAAAGGAAAATAACACATTGGCAAATCTGAAGTACAAAGTAAAAACTTGAGATAATTTCATATTAAAATCTAAATGACTCCAAATTCCTTGTATTACTGGCAATATATTAACAATACACAGATTATTCTTGCTCATACGTATGATTTAAATGATTTAATATTCATATATCCATTTACTTGTTCATGCCATACCAGCTTCATAACAGACATTTATGTATATCTACCAAGTCAAAGAATTAAAATTGATTTTTAACTTAATCATCTCTCTATAAGAACTTCACTCATTCTTCAGTGTCAAACTATTTTATTAATCCCACTTTTACAGTTTTTATTTATTTATGTTTTTATATGCACGTGTACTTGCTAGCATGAGTTTATGTGCACCACATAAGTGAATGTGCCTGCAGATGATAGAACAATGTATCAGATCACCTGAGAATAGAACCTGTGTCTGCTGCAAGAGCAATAGGTGCCCTTAACCACTGAGCCACCTCTCTAGTTCCTACTTGTAGCTTTTTAATACAGTAATATTGGTAGTCTATTTCTTGCAATTAAATAACCTCAAAAATCAACAATAATGTTATCAAGGTCTTCATTTGATAGTCGTATCACAGCACAATAAAAATGAAAGCATGCCTTCTTCAACTTTTACATGCTGTCTTGACCACACTCCTGACCGTTCATAATACATGATGTAGTAAACATGTCATGTTCTCTTGCAACTAGCTAACCTGACTCATCAGTTACATTTCACACTTTTCTAGTTGTTCATATCGCCACTGTCTGCATTCCTATTACAGTAAAATAATAGAAATAAGGTCACTTTTTGTGTCTTACTCAGAAAGCTCTATCTGGTGCACAAGAAGTTTCAATTAGTATCTGTTCAGTGAATAACTAAATCTGTGAATAAAGGGAAAAGGATACAAGAAAGGAAGGAATATAGAAAGGCAAGAAGAATGAAAGAGATGAAAGGAAGCTAGCCCAATAAAACACAACATGATGGTATCATTGGACCACTAATAGAATCATAAAAGAAGACAGGCAGTGGTGGCATACACCTTTAATCCCTGCAATCAGGAGGCAGAGGCAGGCGGAGCTCTGTGAGTTCAAGACCAGGCTAGTCTACAAGAGCTAGTTCCAGGAGAGGCACCAAAGCTAAACAGAGAAACCCTGTCTTGAAAAACCAAAACAACAACAACAACAACAAAAACCCAACAAAACAAAACAAAAAGGTAGTATTCTAGCTGAAGAGATTAGACACAGTTGTACAGTTGTGAGCTACAATTTCTTATATACAATAAAACAGACATGAAGGTTCTTAATATGTGATGAATCAGAATAAGAATGACGCAATTACTAGGAAACATACAAAAGGATTCTAAGGAAGTTTGGGACTTGATAAGTGGCTAGGACTTAGTTCAGGGAGAGGAAGATGATGTCAAAATGCAAGGCCTTTTGTGGACAATCTTCATTATTAGGACTATAGAGCTGAGTTTTATATTGCTGTTATGAGAATGTGAGGGTAAGCAGAGTTATAACCATGGGTATGTATTGTAGATAAACAGAGTATATGTTATTTTTATTAGGGAGTTTGTAATTCATGGAAAGTCATTTGAAGACAACTCAATTTCTTGCTCTGTGTGGTGCCACTTTCCTGTCATCTCAGTATTTGCTACTTTGGAGGTGAAGTTGTAGGTGTTAAAATGTTTAAAGGCAGTCTGAACTAAATGAATCCTTGATTAAATAATAAAAATTGAAAAGGAAAGAAGAAAGGAGAGAGAGGCAGAGAGAAAGAGGGAGAGAGAGAGAGAGACTCTTCCACTCTGAAAAAAAAATTTCTACAAGTACCAAGCCTTTTGTGCTACTGAGTTATTCTAAAGAAGGATGGACTAATGATGAGGCAGGCAATGTAGCCAAGTATAGGCACCTAGGAGATAGAATATTGAAGCTAAACTGGAAATTGGACAAAGGGTTAGGAAAGAAAAGCCTGGAAATAATATGAAATGTTCAATAAAATCGCCAGGGTTTGGGAACAACTAGAACCATGCAAGCATGTGTGAGACTCCTGAAGAGAAAAACTTTGCCTAAAAGAGGTAAGCATGGGGGCAGTTAGAAAGCATTATTAGATTTCATGTCTGTACTAGCACATGTTGCTCCAAATTATTCATAGTTTTGAAGCTCATAGTTTTAAAAATGCCCAGGACACACAAGAAACACACAAGAACCTACTGGACTCACTAATAATAGAAGACGACACAAATTGGAGAGGTACTGTGGAGTGACAAGAAGGAGTTTTAGGGAAAGAAAGGAATAGATATTGTATAATATGGTGAACTTGTATTACCAAAATAAACAAACATTTACTTATGAATGAATTATACAAATAAATTTTAAAAATATTAAAGGGAACTCCTATAGAACTAGTTAAACTGAGGATTCTGGCTCACTGGGTCTACAGAGGGAAAGGGATTCTATATTTCTCACTCTCTCCAGGAAGAGGGGAATTGTGCCAGCACAGGCAAAGCTTTGCACAGTAAGGTTGCAAAGTAAATGGCATGAAACTTATGCATGCAAAGAATTTTTATTGCTGGTCACAATGATAAAACCACTTCAGATTTCTTATGTCAAACCCTTCCATTGGTAGTTTTGATCTTAGTGCTGAATCTCCCAGCTGATGTTCATGGTGACTTTTACAGCTCAATTGTAGACCCAATAAGGATTTTATTATTTCCATATTGCAGATAAGAGATAGCATTGTGTAGCTAAGACTAGAGTAATTACTTAAAATTATTATTTCTTAATCTCATTTATACAGAATCCTAAATCAAAGCCTTTAGTTTTCTTTTTTACCTTTGCAAAAGAAGACCTCATTAAATAGTGTATTAAATTTGTTTGAGAAGACTTTGTATCCAAAAGAAATATTTACAGTGTATGTTCTACTTAAGAAGAATTTTCAGTGATTAAAGCATAAGAGAAAAAAAGGATCAAACAGTAAATAAGAATTTTATTTGCTGTTCCATGCTTAGCTTATGAGGCAGAAAAAGATAGCATTCAATTTACATTAAACATGAAGTCTCAATAGCTTCATTCACACAATGAAAAACATTAATTTTAATTCTATAGTGTATACATATTATAGGTACTGAATTATTCATTGCCAATGAACATTTTAAGGTTTGATATTAAATTAATATACTGTTGTCATTGGCATCCTTATCTATTTTTCTAGCAATTAACATCTAGTTTTAATATTGGACAAAATGAAAATCATAATTAAATCTATTGGATTTTTCAACATAGTTAGAATGCTTTTGTGATTTGATTCCAATATTTAAGCATTCATTGTTAATAAGGCGTGCATATCAAACTCCCCCAGGGAGCCTTTTCAAAACACAAAAGCCCAGATTTCCATGCCAAGCATTCAGAATCAGAATCTCAGTGACCTGGAGGATTGGGCAATGATGGTGTTTATAACTGATATGCCATGAGACAGAGGTGGGGGCAACTAACTGTAAATGAAGGGATCAGGGACATACAAGGGCTATGTCTGTCTCATAACAATTGCATTACTCTTAGTATCCTTTTTAATCAAGAAGGGAACTGAAATTACAGAAAACATCACTGTTACATGTCTAAGTTCTTTTAAGTATTGTTAAATTGAGGGGAGGAAACAAGAAATAAAATGAAGGCAAAATGTGAATCATATAGAGATGGAAGAATATGAAATAGAGAAACCTTACCTTTTCTGTGACACACTGAGTAAATTTTAGAAAAGACTACTTGTAAAATTCCCAGAGTCGTATGAAAAGACAATGAATAGAAAATAAATTGTGATAAATACAGAAAAGCAATGTACCAAAAAGTAAAACACCACAGTTATAAGAAAATGTACAATGCAATTTTACATGCACTATGTAGGAATAAAATGAATTGCAAACTTCAAACTAAGGAATGAAATAGGTAAACAAGAGAGAGAAAGTATTATTTGGGAGATAAAGAGGAAGACTAATGGAACAAAGCAAAAATATACAAAATTTCAGTGAGTGAATACCTATTTCTGCATCCCGTCACAGGGTTTCTGTCATTGCAATCTTTTATTTTGAGGCAGGCTAATCATTGATTTAGTTTACTAATTGATGAGGGGAAAATATAGAAGATAATGAACCAACAAATAGTTACCAAACAGGCAGGTGAGTTTTGGTGTGTTTTGCAACCTCATGCTGCTTTGTGTCTTTGATTATGTGCTATTGAAAATCATTTCCATTGTTTTTCCTCATTAGGTCCAAGGATGCACGCATTTGGAAAAATAGTCTGGGATCTGATCTCAAAGATGAAGAAAATAAATTTGTTTCCTGCCTTAATTCCTGAACACGATAGTCACCGCTGTCTTCAGAGATTCTAACAGGCTACATAATGTATCTTTCAATTTTTATCCAACAATGAGTTTTCTCACTGAATCAATCCAAAGAAGGCAAATTCCCAAGATACAGAGTAGGCCCAGGGGCAGCACATATCTGCTCAGTAATGTGTGGATTAGGTGATCCTGCATGAGCAGCTGCAGAACCCAGGGAGAGAGCCTGAAAGATGGCCAAAGCTTCATGCGCTTTTGAGGAAAGTCCAAGTTGAAAGCTGCCACGGACCGGCTCAGGGGAGCCCCCGAGACCGTGGAAGAATCACGGTCTTGATACCAGGAAGGCACAAGTTAGGCGAATGACAGCCAGACACAGTACACAAGGGAGTGGTTTGAATCTGTTGTAACTTTACTGAATTCATGTTGTCATTGTATAGTATTTAAACAAAGAACAAACTAGAAGGTCATGTATTATTACTTGGTACAGTATGAAATTTCATTTTAGTCACATCAGTGATGAGCAGGTGTTAGACATAACATGTTCTTAGAAGGGGAACTCTTGTCCTTGGGAACATAAACCTCAAACAAGTGGTTTTATCTTATCTAGGAATAGAAAGTTTTTGTCTCACATTTGTTATCATGCCCCCCCCCTTTTTTTTTACCCTTTCTTTATCTCATCTAGTGGCCTAATATGTTTAATTAGTTTTTTGTACCTGTTGTAATATACTTTTTTGTACTTTTTCATGTAGTAAATACCATGGGGGTTGGGATCTAGTAAGCTTATTTATAAATGGTAGAGCTAAATAATTTTGCTTTTGTCCCTTGCATATCACATACTTATGACTATCATCCTCATAACTTTTTGTTTATGGAATGGGGTCATCTGGTGACTCAGTTGTACTTTTGGGTAGTTCCCACCATAGTTTTTTTATTCCCAGAATGGGTTTTTTTTTTTAACAACATCTGGATCTTAACTTATGTTTTATTCAAATCATCAGTCCTATTTAGGAAAAGTTCCTGCTGCTGTAACTCATCCATAATACCCCCCCAGTATTTGCACAAGGGCTTGAAACACTGGAGGCATCTTGAGCATTGTGTTAGTATTATTATCAGAATTATCAATCCCAGGAACATCAAGGGGTTCTCTGGTAAAATTATACGTTTTGGCCAAGTATAGCAAAGAACATTATCAGGAAACAAGAAAGAATAGCAGAGGCAGCTAGCGATCTATGATAGCGGTGAGTATATAATCTTGAGTTCAAGTTCATGACCTGAGCTGATTGCTAAGGAACCGCCGGAGGCCTATCCGCGAAAGGCACGAACCCCCCAGCCTGTGTCCTCTGGACCAGAGGCATCGTTGTCACACAGGCGACACCGCTGTGGGTGTGGCAGAAAGCAAAGAATCAAAAGTATAGATTGTGAAACTCGAGACCAAGAAGGCTCAGAATGAGAAAAGCAAGAATCAGGGTTGCCTACTAATTTGAAGATCAAGTCCTCTTTCCCCATATGTCCTAGCAGTCTGCTGCTCTCTCACCCACCCGCTCCTCAACACTTTAGCTCAAAGTCCCAGGGAAAAGGAATGGCTTTCACTCTACCTTTTTGACTAGGGTGATGTTAGGTCTTGACGATGCTATTCATCTCCAGATTTTAAGTGTGCCTCAGATTTAACTTTGGGAAAAAGACCGAGAGGGCTTTTACTAGTAATTTGCAAACTAAATCAAACCGAAGAGAGCCAGTCCTTGCAAATGAACATCAGAAATATTTCTTAAATATCCCCTTAGCCTCTTCCTTCCCCAGGTCTCATTTTATTTCCAGTCCATTAAACATTTCTTATGCTACATTAGTAAAATCAGTGAAACCACATGTATACTTTTAAATGAGTTTTCAATAGGAACTGGGGCTAGGAGGTGTTCTTTTAGATCTCATCCAGTAACCTCTCTTTCCCTTGAGATACAAAGTAGGCATGCTCATTGGCGTAATTTGATCTTTGCTCCTGATAATGACTGTCATTAAAAGAATAAACTCATTTTAAAAACAGAATTAGACACTTTCCTTCCCAAAGCAAACATCTTGCAGTGAACTAAATAAAAAATATGTGTATTAGTAATTTATTATTATGAGACATTTAATAATATCTAATATCAGATTGTAATAAAATTTAATTTGCATGTATTCATCTCATTAATAATATTTATATGTACTTATTATTATTATTATCATCTCTTAACAAAAATAGCAAGCAAATTTATCATGAAGTACTTTAAGTACTAAATGTAGGAAACAGTGTGTGTGTGTGTGTGTGTGTGTATTTTCTCTTTAGTTTTAAACAGAAATTCAGTGCAAACTGTTATCCAAAGAGATAGTACGCTCACACCTACACATACTTTCCATTCACCAAAATCACCACACCTACACATTCACAGACACACACACAACTTTTTGCTTTTAAAGTTCTGAAACAGGGCCTTTATATTAAATCTATGTTATCAAATCTATGCTATTAAATCATATATGTTTTAAAGTTCATTTGTTTGTTTGATTCTTCAAATGTATTTAGTGGAGTATGTTACTATTCTACCATTCTCTAAAGTCAAATTTATTGCTTTAAAGAAGACTGTTGCCATAAAGTCCACAAGTTTTCAAATTAACTATGGTTTTCTTTGATCAAATCAATGCTAGGCTTTTCTAGGTTCACAGGTTTACTCAGTCCCTCTTGGGTTTGAAATCACTTGTGAGAACTTCAGGGAAAATGCCTGAGAACACTTCAAAGCAGTTTGGTTTTGTTTTTCCTCCATTTGTTCCGATTTCTTAAGAAAACAAATTGGCCTTTCTCTGCTAAAAGGCAGCTAGTGTCTGAAAGACATGCTTGCTCCTTTGTTAAGTGGTCTTGGTTGCAGAACACATGATTTGGGTATACAATTCTTTTCTACATAATTGCTAGCTTGGTCTTCAGTATAGGTTAGATATTCCAACTTTGGACATATTTCACATAAACAACAATATACTGGCTTTTATGACAAGACTATTTGAAAGGGAAAATAAGACATTTAAAAAGTCCTCATTTCTTTCTAGAGTTATTATCAATTTGGAGCCACACAAGGATTTATTTTAAAAAACTGGAAGCTAGACCAGGATACAATATGTACACATGTATTTATAGAAATAGTAATACAATCATTTAAAATACAGGCAATATGTGAATAGAACAGAATAAGGACTAGAAATGTTTGCTTAAATTTTATACTTCATTGGTATTGTTTAATTTAATTTTAAATAAAAATACATGTATCAGTTTAATTGTGGTGTGTGTGTGTCCACACATAACAGAGAGCACATTTTGAGGCCAGAGGACAACTTGATAGACTTGGTTATCTACTTCCACCATGTGAATTCTGTGTAAGAAACTCAGGTAGTCAGGCTCCTCGAAAAGCACTCTAACCCACTGAGCCATCTTGTTGGCTCTAGTTTATTTGTTAGTAAAAGCAAGCGTTTTATATTAGTATTTTACAAGCATGTAAAACTTTTTTTAAACTTTGTATTTTACTGTTTCCTGAGAACTTCCTATGTGTCTTGAGTTATACTAGATGCTGATCATCCTTACTTACAGGAAGAGCAACTGGCTAGAAATACTCTGGATCAAAAATGGGAAAACTAAGGAGTAGCCAACTTGAAAGCTAATTGAATGTGATAGCTTGCATTAGGGAAACTCTGTGTCTCAGTTAGGGTTTCTATTGCTGTGAAGAGACACCGTGACCAATTCCTTTGCAATGCTTACAAAGGAAAACATTTAATTGTTGATGGCTTACAGTTTCAGAGGTTTAGTTCCTTATCATCACTACAAGAAGCATCGTGGCATGCAGGCAGGCATGGTGATAGAGAAGGAGTTGAGAGTTGTATATCTTGATCCACAGGTGGAAGCAGGAGACTGTCACTCAAGGCCTAACTTGAGTACATAAGACCTCAAAGCCCACCTCAACAGTTACACACTTCCTCCAACAACACCAGAGGTACCCCAATAAGGCCATAACTCCCAATAGCACCACTTCCTCCAACAACACCATAGGTACTCCAACAAGGCCATGCCTCCCAATAGCACCACTTCCTATGAGCAAAGCAGTCAAACACATGAGGCTATGGGGGTCATTCCTATTCAAACCACACACCATCGTTATAATGGAAACAAATCTATTTGTGGTGTAAGAAAACAAAAAAGCTTACTTTGTACTGATGATAGGACTGGAGAAAAATATGTTAGTTGGGCATAGTAAATGGGGCTGACAGGAAATCATATACATAAAAGAAGTATTAAAAAGACACATCTGGTTGGATTTATATACCTCTGCATATATATAATACTAACTAGTAAAACAAAAGAGGTCACAGATTTAAAAGTAGGAGCATGGGAGGACTGGAAGGGAGGACATGGAAGGGGAAAAGGATGCAATTATATTTTAATTTAAAATTAAAAGTATATACTATAAAAGTAGCAGTATTATCCAAATATATTTTTGGAATACCTGAATATTTTCATAACCAGTTACATGGGAAAATGATGGGAGTAATGTTGCAATTTTCCTCCTTGCTATTATGTTTTACTGATATTTGGTGGAGTAGACATTGATTAATATCATGAGAGGCAGTACAATAATTCACAATATTTTTTTGTAAGAGGAGTCATTTATAGACACTTACTATGTAGCTCTAGATGGCTCCAGACTTGAGCTTTTTCCTATCACAGCCATTTGAAATCAGGGATTCCTGGCATACATTACAACCTCCACTAATATTCCATTCAAATGTGCAAATATTATTTTCATAATGATGACCATTTTCTTACTATAACTTTCACTTATAAATTAATAATAATCAATGCTCAAAATGATTTCCAGTTAATGAGCTGGGGTAGAGATTAGTGGCCAAGGAAATGACTACCATGTGAAAATTCTTGAATTTGATCACTAGTGTGAAAGAGTACTGATGAAGATGGTGGTATGAAGAAATGAAAAGGGAAAGGGAGAAGTGGGGGTAGAAGAGAAAAGTAGAAGTGTGGAGAAGAGAG
>PVIU01028296.1:0-18971 GCA_004026605.1 Ondatra zibethicus | reverse complement strand
AGCTTTGCTTTGTCACACAAGAGTTCTCGCATACAAAATGCTACAGCTCAATTTAAGGTTTAAGCTTGTTCTGGGGCTAGGAGAGACTACCTTCAAACAACAACAAAAATTACAAACACAACACACATGTTGTGTGCGTGTGTATACACATATACATTTATGTTGTGTGTAGTTGTAGGTCAGAAGACAACTTGTAGGATTTAGTTCTCTCCTTTCACTGTAAGGTTCCTGGGGGATTGAACTCAGATCACCAAGCTTGGCAACAAGTGTCTTTATCCTCTGAGCCATCTTGCTGGCCCAGACTATCTTTTGGATCTTCAATCTTCTATTCCTCCCTGTGCACTGGCAGCAAATGCACTGGCAAAGAAACTTTCCAGAGTCAGTAACCTGTAAGCAAAATGTTGTGACTGCTGCAGCTCTGAGTTGCAACTAAACATTGTCCCTCCATAAAGGCTATATTCTGTTAAGTGACCCTCTCTAGATAGATGCCAGGTTCTGAGAGTGGATCCCCCCCTCTATAGGTTCCTGTTAGTGGATCCCATGCCTCTAAGGCCTGACAATAGATCCAAATGCCCACCCACAAGAAACAAAATGAGATAATATATGGAGAAATGAATCTACAGTTTTCTTCAAAACTGAGAAATGCTCTACAGCTTGTCTAGAGACTGGAGGATCCAGAAGCTAGGAGGGCACTCAGGTGGTGGTCTCTCTCCTGGGACACGAGTCTCTCTCTTGTGTTCTCAGAGCTCTTGCAGTAATCCATCTTCAATCTAAGCACAGAACTTGCCTGATGAGACTGGTGTGGTGGCTCATACCTGTAATCCTAGCAGCGGGAGGCTGCAGCAGGGAACTGCCACAAGTTCAAGGTCATCCTGTATTCACTGTAAATTCCTGGTCAGCATAAGCTACAGTGTGAATCTCTGTCAGGTCCAAAGTTTGATCCAAAGCCGAATTCCTCAGGAACCGGAAAAAAAGGTTCCTTTCTACCAAAAGAGCCGTTTCCTTATCCTTGGCAGAAGGGAGAGACGGCCACCTGTGGTGCCTGACAGCACACCTGAGCGTGGCCTCCTGCTCCTTGGGTACCACAAGCATGCGGTACACTTCAGAGTCCCTGCTGGCGCCCTGACTCTTCCCACCCCAAGCCCCACCCTAAATTCCCAAGCTCACAAGCTCCCTCTCAGCTTCTTCATCCTCATAACCCTGCTGTCTCCACTGCGCACATGCTCTCTGTCCTCTCCTGCTGCTCCACCCCCACCCCCACTGCCAAGTTCAGTTTGCTGGCCACGGTCAGTCTACTTCTTTCTCTCTGGACTCTTCCACACGCCTCTGCCCTAGTTTCCCTCATATCTACAATAAAAACCTTCCCCCGATTCATACCTTGGAACAGACATGTCATCAGTTCATACTTTCCCCTAGAGAAATGGAACTTTTTTTGTTTTTGTTTTTCAAAATAGGCGTTCTCTGTAGCTTTTGTTTTTTTGAGACAGGGTTTCACTGTGTAACAGTCCTAGCTGTCCTGGAACTAGCTCTTGTGGACCAGGCTGGCCTCAAACTCACAGGGATTCACCTGCCTCTGCCTCCCGAGTGCTGGGATTAAAGGTGTGCGCCACCACTTCCCAGCAAGAAATGGAAATGAAGTCGTTCCTGGAGGGTCCTGTCACCTGCCTTTACACAGCTCTCCTCTGAAAATACAACTCTGCAAGGGTCAGCAGATGTGCAACTGTGATGCAGAGAGCCTCTGCAGTTCCAGTGCAGCTTGTTGCTCCATCTTCATCCCAACAGAAGACAAAGATCAAGAGGGCGGGGTTCTTCCCCTTCCTGGGGCCTTATAACTCTCCCAGCTGCAACCTTTTCCTGTCTGCAGAGTTTGCAAGTTCACAGGGTAAAACCCTTCTGGGGACTGTTCTTCACCAGCCATGAGTAGTATTAGAGGAGGTAGCCCCGCAGCCAGAAGACAGGGCACCTTGCAGGGCCTTTAGACTCCAGGTCTTTCCTCTCAACAGCCTTCCCTACTTTGCTGCACCTCCAGGTCAGCGACCCTGCTCCCTCTAATCATTCTGGATTTTCCCTGAGCACACCTACAACTTCGGTATTGCTGTGGTTGCTCGGATCTGAACCTAAGATGTCCTCAAGATTGGCCAGCAGGAATATGAATAGCTTTGTCCTCATCTGGCCGCCTTCCTCCCTTTGTTAGACTGTGTTAACTGCCTGTTGATCTACCCTGAAGTTTAAAGTGAGGAAGGAGCCAGAAACAGTGCAAAAATAACACTACCTTCCTTTCAACCTTCTGATTTGTTTTTTTCCTCTCTTGTTTCTACAGGCTAAACCCACGGTCCATAATAGGGGTAACAGTTCCGCCCCATCTCCACCCCCTCTGCCCCCCTTTTTTGGGAGGACAGCCAGTCCTAGCACTGCTTCCACTCCCTCCCACTTGGGTCGTACAAAATCTTCAGCTCCAAGACCAATTGTGCATTCCCCACATTGCGACACCCACACGGAGATCCCTACCACTGTGCACCAGGGCGGCGAGGCTCAGAGCTCAGAACCAGGTAAGTGGCAGAGTGGGGTGGGCCACCATAGTCCTGCCCAGCTACGGGTTCCAATATTCAAGGGCCAACTAGTTCCCACACCTTCATTAGTCTATTTGACCCTGCCTGGGCCTCTAACCGCTCTACTTTCCCCACGCATACCCCACCTCAGAAGAGCAACTGTAGCTTGTCTGAGTTTCCCTTCTCTTTCTTGGCTGGTTTTAGAATCCTTTTAAATAGAAAAATCTCTCCCCAGCCTGCAACAAGCTTAGTAGCTAAACTGGTTATGCTTGTCTCAGAGAAAAATAGGGTATCAGGTTTAGATGGTTTGGAGAGTTTCTGAAGGTAACAGGAAACCCAAGGAGGAAAAATGGGGAGAGGCACCATGGGCTGAACATCCAGCTGCACCAGGAAGTGAAAGAGACACAGGGCGGGCTCCCCAAGAGTCCTGAGTTCATGCTGGTATCTATCCAAAAATGCCAAACACTGTTTTGGTTCTACCTCAGAGTGCTTTAATGTCTGAACTACGCTTGGGACCCAGGGACACGGAAAGTGTTGCAGGTGGGCGGTGACACAGCCACAGAAGTGGCTCTGGACCTACACCTGCCACCTCGGGGAGCTGAGCTCTCAGAGCCTCAGGAGCCCAATCTTATTTTTTTCTTTTTCGAGACAGGGTTTCTCTGGGAAATTTTGGAGCCTGTCCTGTAACTCACTCTGTAGACCGGGCTGGCTTCAAACTCACAGAGATCCACCCGCCTCTGTCTCCCGAGTGCTGGGATTAAAGGTGTGCAGCACCACCGCCCAGTGACAGGATCCCAATCTTTTTTTTTTTTTTTTTTTTTTTTGCGGGGGGGAGGTTTCAAGACAGGGTTTCTCTGTGGCTTTGGAGCCTATCTTGGAACTAGCTCTTGTAGACCAGGCTGGCCTCGAACTCACAGAGATCTGCCTGCCTCTGCCTCCTGAGTGCTGGGATTAAAGGCATGCACCACCACCGCCCCACCAGGATCCCAATCTTAAAGCAAGAATCTGCAGTATTGTGAACTTGTTAGAAAAAAAGTGAGTTTTACTGTTCTCAATGCAGTTGATGCAACATGGAGTTGATTGAGGATATCTCTCGTCCACCACTGGTGTATGTGAAGGGTATCCCACTCATCAAATATTTTGCTGAGACTCTTGGGCCATTGCAGAACTTCACTCCCTGGCCTGATGACTTGCTTATCAGTACATACCCAAAGTCTGGTAAGCAGGGGGTCCCCTAATATCCTATACACCTCATTTTGGCAAGCAGGTCCGGACTCTGTATCCCTTCTTTCCAGGTACTACCTGGATGAGTGAGATCCTGGATATGATCTACCAGGGAGGCAAGCTAGAAAAGTGTCTCTGGGCCCCTATCTATGCCCGGGTGCCCTTCCTTGAGTTTGGATGCCTGGGAGTTCCCTCAGGTATGAGCATCAGGGTGCTAGACACAAGTGGAGAGAGGTAGGCCCAAGCCCCAGCTTAACAAACTTCACTGCTCAACTGTAGGTCTTGAATCTTTGGCAGAGACACCAGCCCCAAGGCTCCTTAAGACACATCTGCCCCTGTCCTTGCTCCCTCGGAGTCTGCTGGATCAGAAGATCAAAGTAAAAAACAAACAATAAAAACCCCGGTTATGGTAGTACCTTCCAGCATTTGGGAAGTACAGGCAGAAGGACCAGGAGTTTAGGGCCAGTGTTTGCTACACAGCAAGTTCAAGAGCAGTCTCAGCTGTATCTGACCCTCTTTCAAAAACACAGGGAAAAAGAAAGGAAGGGAGGGAGGGACAGATGGAGGGAAGGAAAGGGAGGGAAAGTGAGAGGATGCAAGGGGCCCCTGGGGTCATTCTAGCTTTGGTTTGCTCTGCTGGAACTTAAGCCTTGTTTCATCTTGTATGGAGGATCTCTGGCTGTCACTCTGGCAGGGCTCAGATAACAAGGAAAATGGACTTCTTCAGTGTAAACCAGAGATGCAAAGTCCAGCTACACACAGGACATAGATGAAGGGGCTGGTGGAACTCTAACCTACTATGTGGATGTGCTGACAATAAAGGAGTCAGATAAAATATAGTTCACAGAATAGCCAGGACTTTGGCATCAGAGGTGTAATCTTAGGTCACTGGTACCCCACCATATCTCAACAAGTCAGCTTCTAGTCCTGTATTCTTTTCTGCTATCCCCAAAAGAAATGCTGAGAGTTCCCAAGTGCTAGAAGGCACAGCACCTCACTGGGTCCTGTGCAGGCTGATAGGAAAGCAGGAGGAACCAGAACTAGGGACTGTCTGCCCTTGCAGGTGATCTACATGGCCAGAAATGCAAAGGACGTGGCCGTCTCCTATTACAACTTCTACAACATGGCCAAGGTGCACCCTGATCCAGGCACCTGGGATAGCTTCCTGGAGAACTTCATGGATGGGAAAGGTGAACCCGAGTCTGCAGCACGGAGGGGGTTGGAGCTGAGGGCACAGCTGGAGCTGACAAGGTGTGTCTGTGCCCCACTCCCTCCCCCAGTGTCCTATGGGTCATGGTACCAGCACGTGAAGGAGTGGTGGGAGCTGACGCACTCTCACCCTGTTCTCTATCTCTTCTATGAAGACTTGAAGGAGGTGAGACTGCTGCTACCACTTCCTTCTGTGCCACAGGCAGGGGCATCGCTCCCCTGGCCCTGTCCTGGCCCCGAGCCCCATCCCTATCCCAGTCCCACCCCAGACCAGCACCTCCCACCCTACCTCCTGGCTAGGACCTCAGCACAGCTCATCAGAGGGCGCTGCACAGCCCTTATCTGGGAGCAGGTATCAGTCATGTGCCATTATTGATCTGCTGGTTTGCTGCTCTTGCTTCTCCCTGCTCCAACGTGCCAAGTCTGGACACCAGAGATCAAAGTCTGTCCCTGTCCTCTCCCAGAGTGAACCCACAGAGATCATGTCAAGATGGCAGGGTAGGAAGCTACCTACTTTGCATCAGGGCAAAAGGCTCACAGTTAAGGGGTCAGGTCTGAGAATTTCTTGGTAGAAGAGGCCCACTCCCTGTGGGTGATCTCCCAACCTTATCCCAATGACCACCCAGATATCATCTCTATGCTTCAGAATCCCAAAAGGGAGATCAAGAAGGTCCTAGAGTTTTTGGGGCGCTCTTTGCCTGAGGAGACCATGGATCTCATTGTTCATCACACATCCTTCAAGAAAATGAAGGAGAACCCCATGACTAACTACACTACTCTCCCCTCTGCAGTCATGGACCATGATGTTTCTCCCTTCATGAGGAAAGGTAGGTAGTAGCCTGGATGGGCATTTGGAAGATTTGGAGAAGGGAGGTTGGATGCAGCCAATAAAACCTGCAGTCTCATGGGTCCTGTGGCTGTGATTCTACAGTTTCTCTCTTTCTCTCTGTCTCTTCAGGTACCACTGGGGACTGGAAAAACACCTTCACTGTAGCTCAGAATGAGCGCTTTGATGCCCACTACGCTAAGATGATGAGAGGCTGCAATCTCAAATTCCGTTGCAATCTGTAAGTGGATATGGCTATACTGGGAATGAGGGTAAGCTGACATAACCCATTATAACCTCAAGAATGAAATATGATGCATCCATGTTGTATGCCTGCAGGAAATCTGAGCTAACAGAATGACTAGGACTGGGGACGTATATGCATGAAGAGGGTTTTATCAACATATGTCAGGAAAACAATCCATCCACGCACTGAGAAGGAACCCAAACATGCAAGAACAGAAGACAAAAACTGTATTTTACCTGAAAGAATAAAAGCCACTGGGAGCTGCCTGGGCCTTCTCCCTCCTGCGGCCATCAATCCCATGTGTCTGACAGAGGAGGGCAAGAGGGTCTGAAGCAGTGAGGCCCAGGAGACACGGTGAGAGGGAAGAGTATTTATTTGATTACAGGAACTCCTTGGTTGCCTTTTCCCATGAGACTCAAGCCTGCCAGCCAGCTTCACTTTTTCTTGGGCTCCTTACAAGCCACCACGTACCTCTGGGCCACATTGAGAGGAGGGGAGTAGCCATCTGCATAGGAGGTGTCTTCAAACAGGACTGAGTAGTCATCCTGAGGCTGTAGGACACACAGGAAGGGCTGGTCAAGATGCTTCTAGGCCAGGACAGCCTCTCCCTGCCCAGAGCCCCAGCTGCATCTCCCTGCCTCTCCCGCCTTCCTCTCTACTCTCTTCCTGGTGCACCAGGAAAGCCTATGTTCAGGAGATGAAGGACTACAAGGCAGCAAGCAGGCATCCTGAAGAAAGATGGGGACCAACCCTTAAGGTTCTGGTGTCAAAGGCCTTCCACGGTGGCTCCTTACCCGCTGTGGGGGTGTGTGGATCAGGGCGCGGTAGAAGCAGGTAGTCTGGGGGTATAGGGCCAGCACCAGCTGCTCCTTCTGAAACAAGGCCTCAGGGTCTGTCTCAGGGTTAGCTTTCCACTGGGGCAGTGGGATGATGCGCCTCCGACTCAGGGTGTGTCTCCTAGGGGAAAATACAGGCCGTGAACAGGGAAGGCTTCTCCCAGAAGCCTGGTGACTCTACTGCTCCCCACCTGGACACTCACTCTTTGCCTTCTTCATCAATGTCGTCTACCTCATACCTGTGGGCAAACCAAAGGGAAACAGTGCTGGAACAAAGGACACAGTCTGCATCCAGGAGGAAGCAGGAGAGAAGATGAAGAGACTCAAGAAGCTGAGGGAGCACCACCCAGCGCCCTCTGGGCTGCGGAAGCGGCGTGGTGAGCACGCAGCCGGGCACACACTCACTTGTTGGTAGCGTGGCTGTAACTGACTACTTCAGCCAGGATCCACTGCTCGTCCCCATCCACAGCCTTCACTCTAGCAGCCACCTTGTCTCCAGGTTTGGCCACATAGTCCCCCGAGGCTGGAATGGCTCCACAGAGGGGTGGGGGCCTGTGAGAGAAAGCCTGTTAGTCTGGCCCCCTGACACCAGCCCTCTCTGGCTAGTTCCCGCCCTCACTTGTCACCAGGCTTCCCGATCCAGAGGGGCAGGGTCATGGCTGACTGCTGCAGCAGTGTCATCAGCACCCCTCTGCGCATGGTCTTCCGTGGGGGCTCCGAGTCATTGTAGAGACCTGCGATCTTGGCCGCTGTGGGAAGCAAGGGAAGCCCTGAGGCCTTGTGGACCCAGTCACCCCAGCAACTGCTTGAGCTGGAGCACTTTATACCAGGTCCCCAAACAGCCATGCCCCTTCTTAACAGATATCTAAGGTTGGGAATGGACAGGCCTAACTCTCAGATGGGCAAGAAGTCAGGACAGTGGCTACCATCCTGGAGAGGAACTAAAAAGGAGGTTCCTGGGATGCAGGTTATATCCTGTTTCCTGACCAGGGTACTGGATATGTAAATGTGCTGGGTCAATGAAAATTCCTGGAGTGAGATACTTATGTGATCTCCTTTCTACTAGTGTTTGCAATTTCAGCAAACACTGCACAAATTATCTAGTGTGAATTCTTGGCCTCATCAGCCATGGCTCATCACACTCTTCAACTGAAAACAGACAAAAATGGTAACCATGATCACACTAAGGGGTAAAAGAGTTGCATCTGGGGCAAGACAGAAGTCAAGAAACCAAGGCTATGGCACCCAAGAAGACCTATAAGGCCGGGGACTAAGCCAGCTTCAAATGTGTTCACCAAAGCATGCCACAGAGGGAGCAGTGGTAGAAAGGAGAGAGATGACCAGCCCTGGCTAAAGTGAGCAAGGGCAGTGTGCGGGGTGGGGCAAAATTACCTGGGTCTGGGCAGAGACCTAGGCAAACTCTCTGCCTCTGAGTCTGTCTCAGACGGCTGTCGGGTGACTCCACCAACTTATGTCCCATGCTCCCCGCCTGCCAGAGCCATAACTGCTCCCCCAAACCTCCACTTGCCTGATTAAGAAATGCCCTGCATTTTCTCCCACTCACCAATCCGCCTCTCTTCCAACAGAGACTTGATCTCAGCTATCTTATCCAGCGCTTTGCGGAGGATGCTAGGCAGGGAAGGGAGAAAAGGGTGAGGCACTCAGCATAGGCCTCTTGGCAATTTGGGCTCCCCGGACCAAGTCTATGCTGAAAACTACAGATCCTGTTGGGTGTGGTGGCTGACACCTGTATGTAATCTTACCACATAGGAGGCTGCAGCAATCCTGTAGTGAGTTTGATGCCGTCTTAGCTACACAATGAGCTCCAGGTCTACCTTGCTTCAAACACAAAAGGAGAGGCTCTAGAGATGGCCCAGTGAATTAAGGACCTGTTATCCAAACTTAGGGTCTGAGTTAGATTCCCAGCACCCATCTGAGAGCCAGACACAGCGCCTCCAATCCCAGTGCTGGGTTACTGTGGAGACAGTAAGATCCTGGGAGCTCACTGGCCAAACAGCCTGGCCAAATTCATCAGTTTCTGGTTCAGTGAGGGACCCTGTCTCAAAAACTAAGGTGGGCAATAATCAAGGAAGATGTCCAATATCAACGAGTAGCCTACACATGCACTTTCACCCACGTGCATGCCCACTCACATGCAATATATGTACATACTGCATAGTGTATACATACCACACTTACACACAAAATACTAATAAAAAAACAAAGAATAAAATAAACTATAGACACTAAATAGAAATAGATACTACCCCAGAAATCTGAGTCAACAGGTCTGTATATGTCACAATCCTATGACAGTGGCCCCACAGGATTATAATTACTGCCTCTTGGCACCACTGCCAGCTTAATGTCATAGTGCAACATATTACATTCTCTGCACTGACAGTCACATACAAGCAGGGCACATACAATCATTTACACTCAATCACACTTGATTATAGTAATGACTATGCCCCTGATTTAGAAATTTACTGAGGTTGGAGAGATGACTTAGCAGTTAAGAACACTTCTAGCTGCTCTTCTAGAGATCCGAGTTCAGTTCCCAGCACCCACATGGTGGCTCATAACCACCTACAAAGGGATCTGATGCCCTCTTCTGGCATGCAGATGTATATGCATATAGAACACTCATACATAAAATACATAAATACAAAAAGACACAAACAAACAAATAACATTTAGCTGGGTAGTGGTGGTGCATGCCTTTAATCCCAGCAGTTGGAAGGCAGAAGGAGGTGGATTTCGAGTTCGAGGTCAGCCTGGTCTACAGAGTTCCAGAACAGTCAAGAAACCTACATAGAGAAACCCTGTCTCAAAAAACCAAACCAAACCAAACCAAACCAAACCAAATAAAAATTTACTAAATTATACTTTTGACAAAATCCATGTGACACTGGCAGCTACATTATACATTTCTTGTTTATGGATGTCTTTATTGTGTAAGAAGCCACAGTGAGTATCAATGCATCTAAATTTGTGACAATGCTGTGTGATACTCACAGTGGGATTCACCAATGACAGGGCTCAGAAAGTTAACTAACCAATGATTGTGAATTTTTTCAGTGCTAAGGATGGAACCAAGGGCCACTTGAAAGCTAGGCAACTGCTCTACCACTGAGTGATATCCTCGACTCTGTTTTTCAACTAAAAGCATAAGGAGCAATGTAGTAGAAAGTGTCAGGACAACCCCTTGAGAAAGCAGGCGCTCTGAGAGGTTACTGATACGGCCTTGTCCAACTCTGTAGAAACCCCACCAAAGTTCTGACCCAGTCCTGGGATGACAGGAATGGAAGTTCGGATTTGAGCACACCACGTCCCTAATAGGCTCATGTGCTTGAGCAGGTGGTCCTTAGTTGGCGCACTTTTTGCAGAGTTGTGGATCCTTTAGGAGGTGGGGCCTTGCTAAAGAAGTGGGCTGGTGAGGGGCAGACCTACTGTGTTCTGGCCTGAGCTCTCTGCTTCCTCAGTACAATGCAGTGTAACCAGCAGCCTCACGCTCCTGCTGCCATCCTTTCCTTCCATGACAGACAACCCTCTCAAAGCAGCAAGCTAAAATAAGCCATTCTGTCCTTAAGTGCTTTCTTCTGAGAGTTTTATTACAGTAAGGAGTAAATAACAGTGAAGCTCCAGGGGCTGTTCCAGGTAGCAGAAGGAGAAGCAGAACCCCTAGAGATACCAGGCAAGTTCAGAATAGCCCCAGGTTACAGGAACTTGCTCCTGTAAGACTAAAGCCATTTCCACTCCGGTGTAATTCTTTAGCCTGAACCTCCAGAAGTCAATTTACAGATGGTCCAAGCTGGCAGGAAGGCCAGCAGTGGATATCACTATACAGGTTCTCCAAGTCTCCCAGAGAAGGCTTCAACCTTAATCAGCAGGAACAACTCCACTGAGGGTCATTTTATCCTGTTTCCATAGCAAACCTACAGCAACACTTTAGCTTGGGAGTGCTGGGACTCAGAGAGTGAGGCACCCAGAAAGCAGACAAAGAATGATAGTCAGGAGACCAAAGATACTGTGAAAGCTGATATTGCTGCTGGGTCTGTTTCTAGTTCATAGTTTTATGTCCTACATCCAAAATTGCAGTCTACATCAAAAGAAACAGCAACAACAAAACCCACTAAGAACCAAGTCCAATGCTTCAGGAAAAAAACCATAAAGGGATACTCAAACTAATTGGTGACATGAAATGGGATTTTCAAACAATCACAAAGGATCTCCCCATGAGACATTTGCTAATTACATAGTAGAAAACAGAACCTGGGAGATACCACATCAAGTAGTAAGACATAGTATCTTGGGCCTTCCAATAGAAGGCTACCACTGTGTTACCAATGCCTCGTGTCAAACCTGAATCTAGAAGCCAGGAAGCACTAAATACACCCATGAGAGGGTCATGCTACAGAATAACTAACCTATAGCCTTCAAAAGGTCAAGTCACAAATGGCTAAGAGAGATTAAAAACTGATCCAGATGAAAGAAAACTGGAGACATTTGCGCAATGGAGATCTGCACTACAACAGGTCCTTTTTCATGATGAAATATGAATAAGCTCTCTGAGTCACAGCTTTATATCTGAACTGATATCCTAATTTATATGATATATAAGAAACACTATGGTGGTTATTACTTATCATCCAGATGAGTTCAGTAACACCCAGCAGCATGGATTTGTCTGACCTAGATGGAATAGCTTCAACTCTCTTATTTATTTATTTATTTATTTATTTATTTATTTATTTATTTATTTATTTATTTATTTATTTATTATGTATACAATATTCTGTCTGTGTGTATGCCTATAGGCCAGAAGAGGGCACCAGACCCCATTAAAGATGGTTGTGAGCCACCATGTGGTTGCTGGGAATTGAACTCAGGACCTTTGGAAGAGCAAGCAATGCTCTTAACCTCTGAGCCATCTCTCCAGCCCCAGCTTCATCTCTCTTGCTTGCTTTCTCTCTCCCAGCTGCTGTGTTGGGAAGGTCTGGTTGGGTGTTTATAGGGTGACAAAAGTCTGAATTAGCAAAAGGATTCAGTGCAGGCCCATGTTTACCTAACAGGCTTCTAAGTGTTGAATGTTAGAGTCAGTCCATACTGAACTCTTTTGAGTCTTCACTCTGCCAGCGTTTAGGACAGAAAGGGCAGTTTGCTTTTTACTCTCAAATGAAGATTTGGGGTGTAAATCAGTGGTACTGAGCTTGCCTACTACACACAAGGCTCTGGGTCCTATCCCTAGCACTACAAAAGGAAAAACCACACACACACACACAAAAAAAAACCCACACACACAGCCTTCTGGGTCCCCCCCCCTTTCTTTTTTGGTTTTTGGAGACAGGGTTTCTCTGTAGCTTTGGAGCCTGTCCTGGAACTCATTCTAGATCAGACTGGCCTTGAACTCATAGAGATCCGTCTGCCTCTGCTACCTCCCGAGTGCTGGGATTAAATGAGTGCACCACCACCACCGGGCTGTAGCACTCTGATTTATGCAAGTTACTCTAGCCCAGGTGAGTGGGAAGGGCTAGGAATTCTAAGAATTCGTGTTGTTTCTTCTTCAGGAGTAGAGCCCGTTCTTCTGTGCCCAGCCTCACATCCAAACTAGAAACTTTGCCATCTTGAACCTCCCTTCTGCCAAGTAGTTCCCTAACTAGATCTCAAACATTGCTGCTCTTGCACTGGCTTTGCTCTTTGTTCTTCTCCCGCTGCTCCTGCAGCTCCATCAGCACTGTGGCTTGGTCTCTAACTGGCTTTGAATCTTTCTCCAACTCCTCTTTTTCACTGCAACTCTAAGGATTTATTGTTCCCCAAGGCCTCTAGAGTGAGGCCTGTGGTACTCAGGCCCTTGTGAACCCCCCTCCCATGCTTCCGAGCCACACAGGCTACTCTTGTCCTTATCCCACAGCTGGCTCCTTAGGGGCCTAAATGTGCAGCCATTACTAAAAAGAGCAAACTAAGACTTATTAGGATGATTAATTTTCTGCCTATAACTTGCATTAAAAAGTGAAGGGACCTGGCCATACATAATGACAAATTAACTGTGACTTCTGTCAGAACCCTGTGAGATGTGTTCATTTAAAATAAGCAGAGCTCTGTCAGCACCTAGCAGAGTACTGACTGTGGACTTCTGCCTTAGGAGCCAGGCTTCCTCATTTACTAGTTGTATGAGTTTTGGCAGATTTTATTATCCCTCAATGAGTCCGTTTCCTTAACAGTAAATTGGGACAATCCTAAAAACTATATCAAAGGAGTGCTTTGAGGATCAAGTGAAGTAAATAAACACAGAAGTATTTGGGCCAGGTATGGTGGAATGCATCTTTAATCCCAGTACTAGGGAGGCAAAGGCAGGCCAATCTCTGTGAGCTGGAGGCCAGCCTGGTCTATGTAGTGAGATCCAGGGCAAGCAGAGCAACACTGTGTGACTCTGTTTCAAAAAATAAAAAAAAATTAACAGAGTACTTAGAATGATAACAGGAGCACAGCAGTGCCATACAGTGGTCCTTGCTCCCATTACAGGCTGCAATAGTCAGCATATTCCCATGGCAGGGGAGGGTCAGTATGGGCTACAGAATCTGGCCTTCTCTCCTCATAACCCCACTGTATGTTCACAATCCAGTAGAGTTATTACCTATATTTTAACGACAAGGCAAAGGAGTTTCGACTGAATCGACTTCACTTCACATGCTAGGAAATGGTCAGCAGGGATATGATAACGCTTTCCTGCCATCTATAGAGCAATACGCTGGCAGGGAAGGGCTTAGGAAGGTTCAAGCAGTGGGAGAGGGAGGCAGAGCAGGAGGATCTCTTCACAGACAGCGGGCAGGCTGGGGCTCTGGCCTCCAGGAGTACGTGGTCCAGCACTAGAGGACAGAGCAGGAGCAGCTCTGTGGGTGGTACTCACTTGCACTCAGCTTCTGCATCGGCCTTGGCGGTTGTGTAGAGGCCACGCAGCTTTGTCCGGTAATAAGGAGAAACTATAAACACAAGCATGAGGAGGCATGAGCAAAAGGAGGTGGCAACATGTAACCCTGATTCCAGGACAGCCTGAAGAGGCTCAAGGCCGGGGCCTGGATTCTAAGCTTTATGAGTTCAAACATGCTCCCAAGAGGTTAGTAAGATAGCTCAGTATGGAAAGTAATTAGGAACCAAACTCTATCACCAGAACCCAAGGTTAAAAAAAAAAAAAATCAGGCATGACCAGCCTGGCTTAAACACTGAGTTCTATAACAGTCAGGGCTGTTATATATAGTGGACCATCTCAAAAAAAGAATGGTGTTCAAGGAACAAAACATGAAGTTGGCTTCTTCTGCACACACATATATACATGTGCATTTACAGTCTCCCCAACACACATTAAAAAAGTGCTCCCTGTCTGTTCAACAGGGTCACATTTCCATATGGCAAAGATGCCACCACCATTCTCGGAAGGCACTTTCTAACCTGCCACCTGTTGATATCACGGCAGGTGCAGAGAACCAAGGAGAAGCAAGAACTGTCCAAAGCTATTCTGAGTTAGAAAGCACCAGGCCCAGGGGGTGACCTGCTTTGGAGAATATTCAGAAGCCATGGGTGACTCTGCTTCAGAAAAGCCCTGTGCCCATGAGCTCTAAAGTAAGGGTGAGTTCAAGGCTGAGCTGAGAGACTCTGAGGTCTTTTGGTGCAAGGCAGTCTGCCATCAGTCCCCACCACTTTAGGTCATTCAGCCAAAGAACAATAACCCTAAAGAGCCATTCTGGAACATGCAGATACAAGCAAAAATCCCTCTGAAGACACAGTAAGGCCATGTCCCTGGTCTTAGCCCTTCCCAACTCCTTTCTCTCCTGCCCTCAGTTACTCACTCTTGTTCTCAGTCTGCATCCGCTCGTGGGTTTTCTGGATGTTCACCAAGTTGTGCTCACTCCTCGAACGTTCTTCCTGTAAGGATGAGGTCAAGAGGCCATGAGGTAGACCCTCACCCTAACAAAAGGCACCCTCTGTGTTACACTGCCCCGTCTGTGGGTTTTGACAGATGATTCATTATATACCTATCTTTACAGTGTCATACCCAAGAGTTCTACCCCTAAACACACTCCATGCTGCTCCTATCCTTTCAGCCCACCCCAGATCTCCCAAGGCTCTGACAATAACACCCTTGTACTGTCTCTAGCTTTGTCTTTTCTGGACTTTGTTACACAGTTGGAATGAAGCATATAGCATATAACCTACTGAGATCTTTCACTTAGCAAATATGCGCCAATATTTTATGATTCTTATTTTATAGGACGAATGAGATTTACAGCAGTATGGGGCTGAAGATATGGCTCAGCAGTTAAGCGCATTGACTGCTATTCCAGAAGACCCAGGTTCTAGTCCTAGCACCCATATGGCAGCCCACAATTGTCTATAACTAGAGTTCCAGGGTATCTGACAAACTCTTCTGGCCTATAGGGGCACCAAGTATGCATGCAGTGAACAAACATACATACAGGCACTCACCCATAATCATAAAATAAAAACAAGTTTGAAAAAAAAAAAAAGAGTAGAGAACTAGCTATCACCTGGCAGATGCAGTTCCTAGGTACTACATGCAGGACAAGCAAATGTGCATGTGACTGTCACCTTTTAGTCCTAGAATGGGGCACTGCACATTTTCTGGCATGAAACTTTACTGCATCTAGGTCATCATCATACACCTGCAGCACGGGTGGCAAAGTAAACACTTGGCCACAGACAGAAAGGGCTTTGGGAATCGGCAGATGACGGCCTGTGCCTTGTGGGACAAGACAGATTCCTGACGATGAGGAGCTGCCTTCAGAGGGAAAGTATTGTTAATTAGAATAAGATGATCAACCTGAGTTCTCTTACAGGAAAAAGGCCAAGAACGGAAGTCAATCTAGAAATGGTGAGGGCCTCAAGAGTCAGGAAGGATCAGCAAAAATGCCGGGTAATTCTAAAACCATCCATCATGGGGAAAGAAAGGGTTTATAAACTGACTCAGCAGAGCACGGTAGGTATTTTGAACAGATAGAGGCCAGAGAAGCCACAAGACAAAGGCTTCTTCTACCCTCACTGCTGAAGCCCATGGGCATACTTAGTGAGTCTCACGGACCTCCAGGGCACTTGTAAAACAGTCAAGCACTAGGGCTGCTCCTGAACCAGCTAACAGGGCGACCTATGCTGTGTCAACACCAATAAGAATTATCCTAAATACTGCCTGCCTATCTCAAAGGAAGGTGGCAGACTCCAGTATGTAACGCATGGTGATCTGTCTGGACTGAGGCAAGGTGACTGGTTTTGTTTTCAACTGAGCTGCAGCCCAGAAATATGTGGCCATGGGCAGCAGAGGGTTAACTCAGCAGGCCTGGGTTGTCTTGACCCCACACATTCTGAAGTGCTTTGGCCTTTGAACAGATCCTGGAAGCTAACTCTTAAGTCCTTCGACTGTCTTGCCTCGTAAGAACATCTGCGTTTTTTTTTTTGGAGTTTGGGGATGGAAGAAGAGGAATGATGGCTAATGGGTACAGGTCTAAAACTGACTGTGGTGACAACTGTACAACTAAATTTCTAAAAAAAAATCACTAAATTGTACACCTTCAATAGGAGCTTTGTGTTGTATGTGATCTGTCTTTCAGACCACTGATAAACAAAAAGAACCCTGAAATCTTGTACTTGACAGAAAACCCAAAAGGAATGGCAGTCAGACACAAGACTCCCTCCTGCAGCCTCACGGAGGTCTCTCTGAACATAACCCCACCTCCACACAGCTTCGCACCACAGCCTGTGTTTCACTTCGCTCTTACCTGGGTTTGCTTGATCAGCTGATGGAGCTCTGTGAGAAGCTCTGCAATTCGGGAATCAGCGGAAACGAGGGCCATGGAATGGGCCTGTGAAGGACATCTGGTCAGAGAGGGAAGAAAGAGGAAAGTTGTCACTGTCTGCTGTGGGTTGAACTGTATTTCTGACACGTGAAGTCCTAATCCTTGGCGCGTGTGAATGATGTATTTGAAAACAGGGTTTTGCAGACAGAAGTCAGAAGACAAGACCTTAACCTGGAGTGACTGTGTTCTTTTATTTTTCATTCAAAAAAAATTTACACTTCCTCCCCTTCTCCCAGTTCCCTCCCGCTCCCCCACTAACCCTCCCTCTGCTTCCTTAAGAGGGGCAGGGTACCCTGCCCTGTGGGAAGCCCAAGGCCCTCCTCCCTCCATCCCAGCCTAGGAAGGTGTGCATCCATATAGACTAGATTCCCAAAAAACTAATACATGCAGAAGAGATAGGTCCCAGTGACATTATCATTGGCTTCTCAGTCAGCCCCCATTGACAGCCACATTCAGAGATTCCGGTTTGATCATATGCTCATTCTGTCCTGGTCTAGCTGGATTTGGTGAGCTCCCATTAGATCAGGCACACTGTCTCAGTTGGTGGACCAGCATCTCCCGGTCCTGACTTCCTTGTTCATCTTCTCCCACCTTCTGCTCTTTGACTGGACCTTGGAAGCTCAGTCCATTGCTCTGATATGAATGTGGGTCTCTGTCTCTATATCCATCCATCGGACGAAATTTCTATGGTGATGATCAAGATATTCATCAATGTGACTATGGGACAAGGCTAGATCAGGCACCTTCTCCTCTGCTGCCCAGTGACTGTGTTCTTATAAGAGACAAACACACACAAAGGGAAGATAACCATAGAGGCAGTGACTGGAGTGATGTAACAAGCAAGTGATTGCTGGTCTTAAACTTGAAAGCTTTTGCCTTTGCCTTCAGAGTGGCCAGAATGATAGCCAAGCACCACCACACTCTACGTTAAATAAGAAGTTATATAAAGATGATTTCCAAGTCAAATGAACATTATTTTCTTACTAGAGAGGAAAGAGAAATCACTAAAAAAAAAACTTTCTCAAGGTAACTTAAATATGTTATAATAAAATGTTTTTGCATAACAAAAAGTAATTAGAAAAATAAAAAATGACAATAAAAGGTAAAAAGAAAGTTATGACTAGTTGAAGATAGATACATCTAAAATAAAGGTTTATTGGAATGAGGAAGGTTTTTTGGGTGGGTCCTGAAATTTTGTACAATACTGGCCTCTTAGAAGGGTTGTTCTGGTGCCAGGCATGGTGGTAGATACCTGCAATTCTACCTACTCAGGAGGGACAGGGAAAATTCCATGTTCCAGGCCAGATTAAGCTACATTTAAAAAACAAAACAAAACAAACTTATTTCAAAAAAAGAAGCGAAACAAATACTGGGTGTAGTTCAGTGGTAGAGTGCTTGTCTAGTGTGCACAGGCCCTACGGTCAATCCCGAGGGTGAAAAAGGCTTTAATGTGACACAATCCTGATGAGCAAAAGGATGCACAATGGAGCTCCTAAGGAGGCAAGAGGCAAATGTCTCATGTCCACTCTTTGTATAAACCCACCCAGTGGAATATAACTAGAAACTCCAGTCATGTCTCAGCATTTTCTAAGAAGGGTCCAGAAAGGTAGAAGGTCATGTGGGATAAAGACAAAAGACAAGGTTTACCATGACCTGGTACCAGAGGAGCCCCCTTGTGAGTCTGTGCAAAATACACAGAAGAACATCTTCCTAGGCATTGGTGGGGTTACAGAGTGAGCAGCAGAACAATCCACTGCAGGTGACAAGCAGCCTTTTATAAAAAGAGATGTTGAGCCCAAAGAATAATAGAGGCACACTGCTGCCTACTGGGCTATATATAGGAAAACCTTATGCAAAAAAAGGTGTGTGTATGGGGTGCTGGAGAGATGAGCACTGGCTGCCCTTGCAGAAGACCTGGGTTTGGTTCCCACCATTTACATGGTGACTCAACCATCTCTAATTCCAATTGCAGGGGATCTGATTGTAGGGGAAAAGGGCCAGCCAAAGAAACCCACCCTGGCCCTGAAACCAGAGCCAGTGAAAGAAATAGTTTAATACGTTAATGGTGTAGGAGGGTCCTTCTGTATTTTGGTTGCTTTTATTGGTTAATAAAGAAAACTGCCTTGGCCTTTTGGTAGGACAGCCCTTAGGTGGGCGGAGTAGATAGAACGTATAAATTTTGCCTTATTGATATAAATTTAAGGTCAATTTTGT
>PVIU01028295.1:0-19199 GCA_004026605.1 Ondatra zibethicus | reverse complement strand
AACCGAGAAACGCTAAGTAAGTGCCACACTATTTACACGCAGTATTAGACTCTCCCGACTCTGCTCGGACCACTTTCTCTGCCCTGCTTTCCATGTCTATCTTTTCTGCTCCTCATTTCCCACTACTGCTGCTCTGTTCTTAATGATCTTCTGGCCTGGATGGCTGCAGTAACTGTCTCCTCCGGTTCTAGTCTGAACCCTCGTGGAGAAGCCACCAGACACAGGTTGGTCTTTTCACAGCAAAACCCTGGGGTTGTGATGGCAGCAGAAACAACCTTGGGCTCTTCTTTGCACACAGAAGAGCACCAAACCAGTCTTCCTCATCCAGCATCTGCTGATTTGTTTCTTCCAGGTCCACTCTTCTCTACTTCTTTCCCAGTGTTCTGCCTCGGACCTCACACAATGCGTGCCTTTATTTTTTTGTACACTAAAATGGAGTGACTTACAGTTCCTGTACACATATTTAACCTTTTGACCTCTATTTGGTAAGTCTCTCCCTACCCTTGGGATGCTCTTCCAAATCTATTCATCCCTAGGGAAAGAGTGATGTGTCACTCATCCATGGAGCTATCTCGAAATGCCTCTGAGCTGATTAACATTCTTTCATGAATTTTATAGAAAACTTCACTACTTGCATTTTATAGAACTTGCTGCTAAATATATTTGCCTTGCTTAAAATATGTTTGGATAATCAGTTTTTTTGTCTCTGTTATGATGTGAAATCTCCTGGGAAGTTGGAGTGTAGGATGTGTGTAACTTTCATTTTACACATGGAGATGCACCAAATGTAACCCACTGTAAGGACAGCCCACGCCCATGGCATTGTTGATTAAGTGATTAAATAAAGTAATTCCTTAATATTTAAAAGTTTTAAATGATATCCAGGATTCATATGACTCGCGTTCACAGTCAAGAAGTGGGATTTGTTGGAATAGAACAGTGAGTGCCTCCTTGTCTGCACAGCAGGCTGGGGGTCCCACCAATGTGGCTGTGGATCTGACGCCTCAGCAGTGAGGAACAGGTAGGTGAAGGGAGTTTTCCACCCCAACATTCAGTCTTCAGACAAAACTGCCCCATTTTGTCTAGTAGCTTTGGTTTATACCAAGACCTTACTTAGAGAAAGTTTTCACTGTTTAAGGAAAGCCTTGAAACTTCTTGGGGTCCCAGTTCTGTGAAGAACATTGCTTCTATTTTTGTCTCGGGCTCTATTCAACATGAAAGCCTTTTACATGAAAAGTAGGTAAGTATCCTGCTGTGGTTTGGCTGAATTTACTAGCCTCCCCCAGAAAAATAAAACGGCAGCACAAAGGGGCGTGTCAGTCGAGACCCTCTTATCCCCAGCTTTGTCTGTAATGGGGACAACCTTCCTAGTACTGAGGTTACTCACTGACCTCACCACTAGCCTGAGAATTCCAATCACATGTCTGCCTGGCAGCAGGCAGTGGCTGCCAATGTGTTTAGGAGATTTTGCCACAGTGTGTGCCCATGCACAACTCTCAGTGGTATGGGTTAGACCACACGTGTGGCCCAACGACAGAACTAGGAGATGCAGTCGATACGAGATGCATGTGGCCGCTGACAGCGTGGCATGCTACGTTGTCTTACAATACATGTTTTGTAATAAATCAAAGCATAAAATTATGAAATATGGTAGCAATTGTAATGCATCAAGTAAGTAAATCTTATTTGCAACTTATTTGTAATTATCGTTATCAAATCCCAAGCACTGTAGACAACCATAGGTGCTGCGCTTCTGTGCGGTCAGCAGCCTAGAGTATTGTGTCAGCAAGGCCAGCAGTTGCCTTCTGTGGGCCACACCTATCCTTGATAGAAACATTACCACCTCCCATATATTAACACACAACACCGTATTTCTGGACATTCCATAGGTTCACACGGTCCCTGAGACAGCAGTCACAGTTTCATATGTCTGTGAGACAATGACCGTGGCCATTCCCTTTCAGAGTATGAAGAAAACTCTGATCTAAGATAAATCTAAACCATGTCCTCAGCAGGCCATGTTGGGCTTTTCTTTAGCTATCTAGTCGTAGGCTCATCGTTCAGGAAAGCCAAGTACCTGTTCAGGTCGCGGTGTATGATCGGCTGCGTCAAGCTGTGCAGGTACTCCATGCCCTTGGCAACGTCTACAGCGATGATTAGCTTAGACTGCAAGTCCAGGATTCTAGAGGAGAAAGTAGATGGGATGGAGACGAGCCGGCTGAAGCCAACACTCAGCATGTCTTGCAGAACAAAGCCAACTGAGGGTTATTCTCTGTAGCTCTATCTAATTTTTGATTCATTGAAGATGGGGCTAAAAACTCAGCCTGACAAATGGCTTTTCACAGTTGGGAACCGCTGAACTAGATGTCAATCCGGACACTCATTTAAAAATAGAATACCTGATTTACTAATTTATTTGTGTCATACAGTAATTCACGATAACAACACACAAGTGGAATGTTGTGGAGCCACTGAGGGAAATCACTTCCTAGTTACTGTCAATAGAGATCTAGAACATGAACTCAGGTTAGAAATGCACAAGAGCTTTCTTTTTTTTAAAAAAACTTTCTCTGATCAGCACTGTGAGCCAGATGATTGTTTTATTCTGAGCTTCCAAACCCCCAGTTTGCTGTCGTGTCAAGGTTAGTCTATTGATAAGCTTCCGTTAGCAACTTAAAGTCCTTGAATCTGTCCCTTGGCTTTCTGTGAAGAAATCACTTTATTGTACTTCTTTAAATATAATAATTACACATAAATGATGAGCTGTGTTTAAAATGCCGCACACGTTAGCACTGAGAGATGTCAGAAGGCCAATGCCCTGGGAATGTGGCAAAGGTGCTTCTCATGCTGAGATCAAGGTGAGTAAGGACCAGAGCCAATACCTCTTCTGTTCATGAAGGAGGGAGAACAGGGAACCTCCTGATATGTACTGCGTGACAATGGCAAACTGGCTGGGGTCATCCAGGCAGGCTCCCACGAACTGAACCACACAAGGGTGGTTGAGCTGACAGAGGATAGACACCTCTCGGCAAAACATATCCACGTCTGACTTGGAGCAGTAGGTGTTGGCTCGGTGTCTAGGACAAGAGTGGAGACACATTCTCATCAAGAGCAGTTTCGGGCGCTGCACCCTGTTCCTCCCAGCCCACGAAGCAGATTTCTTTCCTCTGCTCACTCACCGTTTTATCGCCACTATTTTATTCCTGCATCGCCCTTTATAGACTTTCCCGAAAGAACCTAAAATTGTTTAAGAGAAGTTGGTAAATGTTTGTTTGCCACGGCGTGCTAGAGATTGTTAGACTGCAGCAGAGATCTGGTTTCTTACCTGAGCCGATAATCTCATGGAACTCAATTTCAGAGAGCTGGAGATGGAACCGGGAGGGCAATCCAGCCCTCAGGAGGAGAACGTCGGCTTTCTCTGCGAACAGTAATTGCCTTTTTACGTGGGGGCTGTGCACACATGGACGTGAATACACAATGGGCTTGCTCGGCACCGGGGCTTCTCCACTACCACTTTCTCCCAACTGTAATCTATCACTTGGAGAGGCTAAGACCTAAGCACATGCGGTCCTAGGGCCTGCGTTACTATAAACGTGTTCTTCTGGCTCAGATGCTCAGTCTCAGTGATGAAGGCTGAGCTTATTGCTCATCTGATCATCAGTTAATGTGGCTGGAGGACACAGCCACTCTCTAGTACGACTTGCTTCATAGCCTGAGAAAACCAGGCAATCCCTTCAACTTTCATCAATATAGAAGTCAAATATCTATTGACAAACTGGACCTTTAGGGGATACCCATTAAATGGCAGGTAATACACATAGGAATCAATCTGAGAAAATGCCCCACACCAATAAGGACTTTTAAAACTACAAATTCCAAATGGTTAAATATTAAAATGTCATGAAATTGTGTTTTATACTTTCCTGGTTTAGTGACATTAATTTCAACATTCTGCATGCATTTAAAGAAGCATCTGAGTGTTTATTATTTTTGAGATCTGAAAAATAATAATTTATTAATTTGAATCTTTTCTAAAGCAAACATATTTCCAATTTTTCTAACTATTAATATTTGTAATTACTATTTTGTTAAAAATGTAAACATATAAATTGTACTATGTCTGAGTTTTCTTTAATACTCATGAATGTCCTGCTGTTGTTGTAACTGTGAACTAAAGAGTGTAAAGTCAAGTCTAATTATGAGAAGAATGGACTACAGGCGGTATTGCTTAGACTGGTGAAGCAGTCATGGCTCACAACCAAACACAACAGGAGGTTGTCATAGCTAGGCAATAATCCCTCCCAGCAACAAAACAACAACCCTCCCATTGATAAGTACCTTTCGTCATGCTTTTAATCTTCCCCAAGGGAGATGGAACAGACACATAGGAACCATCTAGAATCAAATTATACAGCAGAGTTGAGTTGAAGGCAGTGATCATTTCTTTCTCCTTAATGTTCAGCAATAATGAAACCAAAGCGGACAATAAAGGCAAAGGAAAGCAGCTGAAGGCTCAAATCTCCTTTTGGATAGGAAGCTACACTGTGCATGCTTGTCTAGAATCTGCACAAGAAGATTCTAACTATGTTTCAGAAGACCCCAGTAGATGTAATTTCTATCTTTCCTTGTCTTAATAAACTATCAACATGGAAAATGACTGTTCACTGCTTTCCTGAGCTCCATGTTCATTAAGTCCAAGAAAGGCTAAGCTCGAAGGAACTACAGGTTGATGATGGCGACTATTCCTTGTGTATCCTCACCCAAATATAAAGTTTCCAGAAACGCGTTTCATCGCTTGGCTACATCCTTCCTCCTTCCTCAACTCTCATGGACAGTAGCAGCAACGCACACTCACCATTGCATTTAATATCGCACAGCAATGAAAACACAAGAGCAAAGAGGAGTACCTCCTCCAGGCTGAGAGTATTCATTACACGGCAGCTCATCCTGAGGTCTTTTGTAGTGTTTCAGGAGTGTGACAATGGCATCATGTCCTTCATGGAAAGAAAAAGAATGAACTTTAATTTCCTCTTGGCTTATTTAGCAGCTACCCCTACCAAAACAAAACAAAACTGGAGAATATTTGTTACGTAGGTTACTCCTGAGGAAGTAATCTGATACAATATGGATTGAATACTTCATTCATTCAAAATAATGTGCTGAGAGTCACCTGATAGTTTACAGTGGGTAGTGGAAATACAATGGACGCAGAACTCTGCTCCTATTTGGAAGAGGACTGCAAGGTAGTTGAACAAGTAACTACAGGAATTGTTAGATAGATGAAAACTTCAAAGTGACCATATATGAAATGGTGCAAGCGTATGTGGTTAGAACATGATTAAATGTCTGGAACACACATAACGTAACTGAGAGAAAGGGGCACACGCTGAGACTGGGCATGGCACTTTGTTAGCAATGCCAGTAACTCAGCACTAAGACAATGGCATGGATTTCTGTGGTGGAGAGAGCAAGCCGCCCGTACACGTCTGTATTCCTCTTCCACAGTGAGTCTGTCATTGGGAATGGCTGCTTCCACTGGGATCTTCCTATCCATCTTCCACCCAACTGTGGCTTTGTGACAACAGTCACAGGGAGCACAGAGGTAATGCTATTACCATGTCTATGCCTTAAATCACAGGAAACTGTTAACTCTCTCAGCTGCTAGCTTCATGTCCAGGACTCTAAGGTATGAGGGGTTGGGAAGCTTCTCTCTCACCCTTATCACCAATCCTGGAATGTCACAAGGTTGAGAGACACATTTCATATATAAGCCACCACCACTAGCATTCTGGACTTATTAAATATGCCAACACTTATTCTTGCAAAAGATGAAACAATATTAAATGCTTTTCAGAGAATACCATTGATTTTCAATAGAATTAAACCTTGACACTATTGTATGTCTTCACTATGAAAATATTCTCCTGAACCTCATTTGTAAAAGAGGAAAACAGTTGACCTTAAAGATCTTGACCAGAGCCTTGTGAAATGCAATTGAACCCACTGTACAAATGCCCAACTTTAGAAACTGTAACATAATAAATGTTTTCCTATTACAGATGCCTGACAGTTAGGATTGGCTTTGCACACACGAGTTTACATGTAGGGAGCCCACAGGAGAGCTCACTTATCATGTTTTCCTGTTAAAAGAGCCCGATGAATAGTAAGGTCTATCCGAGAACACAGGATGGAGAAGTCAACACATTTACTAACACTGGGGCATTTTCCTGAAACCAACATTGTAGATCCAGACTCCTCAAAGGAAACAAACAATAATGTATACAGATAATGAAATTTCTAAGCAAATCTACATATTAGCTCTCTAGAAGTTAGCAACTAGGGTATCCTTTTATACCATCTTTAGATTTCTGCTTGTGAGTTGGGAGTTTTCCATTTTCCCAAACCACAGATACAAGCTGTGTTGAAACGATGAGGGCCAGCCCTAGTTGTGATTACTTGTTTGCTTGGACATGTGTGACAGGAGTCAGAGAAACCTCAGAGCCTGAAGGATGTTAGCCAAAAGGCACGTTTCTAGTGAGAGCCCGATAGAAAGGGGTAGCATATAACATAAAATTTCTGAGTTGGGAGCGGACATGACAAGACCATGCCCTGTTCACGACGAAAGAAGGCATGTGCGAAGCAGGGCAGAGGTGGATGAGGATGGTACCTCTGGGCAGATGAGGAGAGATAAGAAGAGTGGGTAAAAGGGCCCCTAGGTCACCAGAATGTGCCACGGAAAACATGAAGCGAGCACAGATGTCCAGAGTCTATGACTAACATGCTATGTGGCAGGACATGCCTGGTGACTGTCTAATGAGCTCCTTGGTGGTGCTGATGAGAGGCCTGCCCTTAGTGGACCACCTGATGCGGAGCTTACAAAGACAGGATCAGTGTGAGTTGTTTTTGGAACAACTATTTCCTGTGGTTCCATGTCTTACTTTGCTTATAAAGAAAAAAAGACCGGCCTGTCAGAAAAACCAAGGAGTTTACCCACAGACCCTCTCCTGTGTCTTCTTCCCTGGACCACCATCTGTGGTCTAGTTCCCAGTGCTGTGAGCTCCCTTCCCTCGGACCATCCCCTCCCAAACTCTCTGTGCCCTCTTGTCAATTGTATCCCGCACCCTCTAATTCCAGCAGGAACACCCTGCTAAACCACAAGCCACACCTGCCAGAAAACCAAGTAGGCTGCTCCCTTCTGTCTCTCTGTTCCTCCAGACCCGATCCTGAAGTCCCATCCCCAGCACTGCAGCAGAGTGCCAGACGCAGCCTCCCCTCCCTCCCGCTTACATCTGCGGATCCCACAGATCATCCCCACCTAACCTCCATTCCCCACTTGTCAAGGTATCCCAGACCCCAACTTAAGCAGGTGCCCCTTGGTAGCCTGAGAGTTGCTCTTCCCAGGGTAACACGCAGGCTGAGGGTGGAGCCACGCCGCTCCTGCTGCTCCTGAGACCCAGTTCCCTGAGGGTCATTCTCAGTTCTGTGGCTAGAGGTTTGCTTTAGTCTCTCCTCCCTCTCTGACCTCATTCCCAAGGGATCACAATTTCTTCTCTAATCTTCCTTCCTCCAACTCATCCCAGTATCACAGGCTCCAACACCAGCATGCCCTTCTCTGGGAACACGCCAGATGAACAGGCCAGGAAAACAAGAGATCCACAGTCATCACACTCTCCAAAATCCAGAGAAGAAACAGAAACCAAGGAACAAGACTCTCACCCAGTGAAGACAAATCCAGAACCCAGCACCTAAACCTTTAATCATTCCAAACCAAGTGCCAAGATGCAGCATAAAAACACAACAGCAGCTAGGACAATACGTCTCCGCTAGAGCCCAGCTACGCCACCACACCAGGCCCTGAGTATTCCAAAATAGCTGAAGCACAAGAGAAATACCTTAAAGCAACATTTAAGAGTGTGATAGAGGTTCTTAAAGAGGAAATTTAACCCAGGAAAACAAAACAATGTAAGAAAATATATAAAATTGCTTAAGAACTGAAATTAGAAGTATGGTCAATAAAGAAAACCCAAACTGAGGAAATTAGGGAAAATGAAAAATTAGGAGCTTAGACTGGAACTGCAGAGGCGTCACCAGATTACAAGAGACGGAAGAGAGAGTCTGTAGTGTAGAAGACATGATAGAAGTGGATACGTCAGTCAGAGAAAATGTTAAATCTAAAAAGTTCCTGACACAAAGCATCAAGAAGTCCGGCACACTATGAAAAGACTGAATCTAAGAATAATTGGAATTATTATTAAGAGAAAGGAGAAGAAACTCAGCTCAAAGACTCAGAAAATGTTTTCAACAAAATCATAAATAAAAATTTTCCTAAGCTAAAGAAGGAGATGCCTAATAAAGATATAAGAACCATACAGAACACCAAATATATTGGACAATGAAAGACACACTTGCCACATAATAATTGAAATACAAAACATACAGAAAAAAGAAAGAATATTGAAAGATAAAAGGGAAAAAAGCCAAGTTACACATAAAAGCAAGACCTGTCAGAATCAACATGTGACCTCTCAATGGAGATGCTAAAACCAGAAGAGCGGGGGCAGATGTGCTGCAGACTCTAAGAGACCACAGATCCCAGCCCAGACTACCTTACCAAACACAACTGTCAATCCCCACACATGGGGAAAATAAGATATTTCATGATGAATTTAAATTTAAACAATGTCTCTCTATAAATCCATCCCTGCAACAGGTGCTAGAAAGAAAACTACAACCTAAGGAGTTGTAAATAATTAATCTCATACCAGAAAAATCAAAAGAAGGGAAGCACACACACAAACACACACACACACATCCCATCACCACCATCACTACCAATACCACCACCAACAAAATAATAAAACCCAACAATCATTGGTCATTGATATCTCTCAGTATATATGATTTCATTTCCCCAATAGAAAGACACAGACTAACAGAATGAATGTGAAAACAGGATCCATCTTTCTGCTGTGTTGAAGAAACACACCTCTGTATAGACATTACCTCAGGGTGACTGGGTGGAAAAGATATCCCAAGAAAATAGACTTAAAAATCAAGCTGGTATAACATTTTGAAAATCTAACAAAATAGACTTCCAACCAAAACTAATCAAAAAGGATGTGGATAGACAGTACATACTCATTAAAGGAAAAATTCAAGGTGACATTTCAATTATTTTTTTATTATGCTTTTTTTTCATTTTACATACCAACCCCAATTTCCCCTCCCTGTCCTTCTCCCATGCCCTCACTCCCCTTCCTACCTCCCATCCACTCCACAGAGGGGTTAAGTCTTCTCTTGGAGAATCAACAAAGTCTACCATAACAAGTTGAGGCAGGACCAAGACTTCCCCGTGTATCAAGGCTGAGGAAGGTGTCCCACCACAGAGAATGAGCTCCAACATGCCAGTTCACACACCTGAGACAAGTCCTCATCGCATTTCCAGAGATGCCCCCAACATATCAAGCCATGTAACTATCACCCACATTCAGAGAACCTAGTTCGGTAACTTGCAGGTTCCCCCTCTGTCAGTCTGGAGTCTGTCAGCTCCAACTAGCTCAGGTGAGGTGTTTCAGTGGTTTTCCCCATCATGATCTTGACTACCCTTGCTCATGTGATCCATCTTCCTTCTCTTCAACTGAACTCCAGGAGTTCAGCCCAGTGCTTAGCTATGGGTCACTGCATCTGCTTCCATGAGTTACTGGATGTAGGTTCTATGCTGACAGTTAGGGTAGTCACCAATCTGAATACAGGGGAAGGCTTGTTTAGGCACCTTCTCCACTATTGCTGAGTCTTAGCTGAGGTCATTCTTGTAGATTCCTGGGAATTTCCCTAGGATCTGGTTTTTCCATACCCCATAATGACTCCATCTGTCAAGATGTTTCTTTCATTGCTCTCCCCCTCGGTCCCTTCCCCAACTCAGCCTTCTTGACTCCTCCTGTTCCCATCCCCTATCCTCTCCCTTCTACTCTCCCAGTTTACCCAGGAGATCTGAACTATTTCCCCTTCCAGGGGCCCTCCATGTGTGTTCTCTCTTAGGGTCCTTCTTTTTACTTAGCTCCTCTGGGGCTGTGAATTGTACCTGGTTGTCCTTTGCTTTACATCTAATGACCACTTTACAAGTGAGTACAAACTGTGTTTGTTTTTGTGGGTCTAGGTTGCCTCACTCAGGATGTTTTTTTCTTGTTCCGTCCATTTGCTTACAAATGTCAAGATGCCATTGGTATTTTGTTTTGCTTTGCTTTGTTTTTACCACTGAGTAATACTCCATTGTGTAAATGTATCACATTTTCTTTATCCATTCTTATGTTGAGGGACATACAGATTGTTTCCAGGTTCTGGCTATTACAAATAATGCTGCTATGAATATAGTTCAGCAAATGTCTTTGCGGTATGATTGTGCATCTTTCGGGTATATGCCCAAGAGTGGTATTGCTAGGTCTTAAGGTAGATCGATTCTCAGTTTTCTGAGAAACCGCCATACTGATTTCTAAAGTGGCTGTACAAATTTGTACTACTACCAGCAATGGAGGAGTGTTTGTTTCCCTTACGCCACATCCTCTCCAGCATAAGTTGCCATCAGTGTTTCTAATTTTAGCAATTCTGATAGGTATAAGAAGGTATCTCAAAGTCATTTTGATTTGCAGTTCCCTGATGGCTAAGGATGTTGAGAATTCCTTAAATGTATTTCAGTCATTTAAGTTTCTTCTGTTTAGATATGTACCCCATTTTTAATTGGATTATTTGGTTCATTGATGCCTAGTTTCTTCAGTTCTTTTTTAGGAGATCAGCCTTCTGTCAGATATGGGATTGGTGAAGATCTTTTGCCATTTTGTAGGTTGCCATTTTATCTTATTTACTATGTCCTATGTCTTACAGAAGCTTCTCAGTTTCAGGAGGTCCCATGTATTTAATATTGCTCTCAGTGTCTGTGCTACTGGTGTTATATTTAGGAAGTAGTCTCCTGTGCCCATGTGTTCAAGGCTACTTCCCATTTCTCTTCTATCAGGTTCAGTGTAATTGGATTTATGTTGAACTCTTTGACCCATTTGTGCTTGAGTTTTGTGCATGGGGATAGATATGGATCTATTTATATTCTTCTACATGTCAATATCCAGTTATACCAGCACCATTTGTTGAAGATGATTTCTTCTTTTCCACTGTGCAATTTTGTCTTCTTTGTCAAAAATCAGGTGTTCATAGGTGTGTGGATTACTATCAGGATCTTCAATTCGATTTCATTGATCCACATGTCTATTTTTATGCAATACCAAATTATTTTTATTGATATAGCTCTATAGTAGAGCTTGAAGTCAGAGATAGTGGTATTCCTTTATTGTACAGGATTGTTTTAACTATCCTGGGTTTTTGTTTTTCCATATGAAGATGAGTTTTTTTTTTGAGGTCTGTGAATAATTATATTGGGACTTTGGTGGGGATTGTATTGAATCTGTAGATTATTTTTGGTAAGGTTGCAGTTTTACTATGTTGATCCTACCTATCCAAGAGCAGGAGAGATACTTCCATTTTCTGATATCGTCTTCAATTTCTTTCTTCAAAGACTTAATTAAAGTGTTTGTCATACAAGTGTTTCATGTGTTTGGCTAGAGTTACCCCAAGTATATTATGTTATTTGTGGCTATTGTGAAGGGTGATGTTTCTCTGATTTCTTTCTCAGCGCATTTATCATTTGTATACAGAAGAGCTACTGATTTTTTTTTGACATTGTCACATTACTGAAGGTGTTTATCAGCTATAGGAATTCCCTGGTAAAATATTTAAGGACATTTATGCATAATATTATATCATTTGCAAATAGTTGAAGTTTGACTTCTTCCTTTTCAATTTGTACATCCTTGATTTCCTATTGTTGTATTTTTGCTAGGACTTTGAGTACTATATTGAATAGATATGGAGAGAGTGGACAACCTTGTCTTGCTTTTTATTTTAGTGGGATTGCTTTGAGTTTCTCTCCAATTAGTTTGATATTGGCTGTTGCCTTGTGGTATATCACCTTTATTTTGTTTAGGTATGTTGCTTGTATCCCTGATCTCTCCAAGACTTTTATCATGAAGGGGTATTGGATTTTGTTAAAGGCTTTTTCAGCATCTAATGAGATGATCATGTGGTTTTTTTCTCTCATTTATTTATATTGGGGATTATGTTGAGAGATTATGTTGAACCATTCCTCCATCTCTGGGATGAAGCCTACTTGATCATGATGAATGATTTTTCTGATGTGTTCCAGGTACAGGTGGGACTTGTGGCTCTAGTGGTCACTGATGTGGTGGGAGATGGTTGGAGGGGCAGGGAGGATATTGCTGTTTGGTCAGTGGGGCTGTGGTTAATGGGGGATGTGGTCTTGGATATGCCCCCAAGTGCTAAGGCCTAGAGAGCAGGACTGTCCAGTCAGGAGCTCAGACACTCACCTCTTCCTTCAGGTGTAGGTGGGGTATGTGGCTTTCATAGTTGCTGTTGTAGAGGCAGTGGGGGATGGTTGGGTCAACATTTCAGTTCCTACCATCTATGCTCCAAATACAAGAGCACTCAAGTTTGGAAAATAAACCTACTACAGTTTAAATCACATATTGATCCCCACACACCACTAATGGGAGACTTCAATTCCACTCGCATCAATGGACAGAACATTCAGACAAAAACTAAACAGAGAAATACTGAAATTAACAGATATCATAAACCAAAAGGACCTAACAGACATTTAAAGAACATTTCACCCAAATACAAAAGTATGTACCTTTAACTCTGGACTTCATGGAACTTTCTCCAAGATTGACTATACACTCAGTCAAAAAGCAAGTCTTAACAGATACAATAAAGCTGAAATAACTTCCTCTATCTCATTAGAGCACCATGGATTAAAACTTAATATCAACAACAACAGAAACAACAGAAAGTCTACAAACTCACGGAAACTGAACAGATCATATTGGATGAAAAATGGGTCAAGATAGAAATAAAGAAATATAAAGTCTTTCTGGAATTCAAGGAAGATGAATGCACCACATGCGCAAACTTATGGCACACAGTGAAAGCAGTGATAAGGGAAAAGCTCACAGAACTAAGAAATTTAGAATTAGAGATCTCATACTAGCCACTTGGCCACACATAGGAAAGCTCTAGGACAACACGGAGTAATCACACTTGAGAGGAGCAGACAGCAAGAAATAGTCAAAGGGCTGAAATCAATAGATTATAGATATCAAAAATAATTCAAAATAGGATACAGTTCTAAACAGATACTTCTCAATAGAGGAAACTCAAATGGCTGAGAGACACTTAAGAGATGTTCAACAGCCTTAGCCATCAGGGAAATTCAAATCAAAACTACTTTGAGATTCCATCTTTCTCCCATCAGAATGGCTAAGATCAATAACATAAATGAAAGATCATGCCACTGAACATGTGGAATAATTCATGGCTGGAGGAAGTGCAAACTTGTACAGCCACTATGGAAATCAGTGAGGCGGTTCCTCAGAATGATAGGACTCAATCTTCCTTAAGACCTAGATATACCACTATTGGCCATAGACCCAGAAGGTCCTTCAAGTCTACCACAAGGACAGTTGCTCAACCATGTTCATTGTGGCTTTATTCATCATAAACAATCTATATGACCCTCAACCAAAGAATAGATAAAGAAAACACAGTACGGTTGCAGATTTGAATATTACTCAGCTGAAAAAAAATCATGAAATTTAAAGGCAAATGGATGGAACTAGAAGCAATCATCTTGAGTGAGGTAACTGAGATCCAGAAAGATAAATACGGTATGTATTCATTTATACGTGGCTATTAGCCATGAAATAAATGGTAACCAAGCTACATTTTGTATACCTATAGGTGTTAGGCAAATAGGGGGTCAAGGGAGTAAGCAGGAATTTCTTCGGGAGGGGGAAGTAGAGTAGATTTTATGGGCAGGTTTGTGGCAGGTGAGGGCAGGAGGGCTGAATCATATAGGAGGAGGATATAGTCAAGGAAGAGACTGTGAGAATGATGAAGGCATTTGAGGGTGGTGTGGAAACCTATAGCGATGGAAACTTCTGGAATCTATGAAGGTGATCCAAGTGAGGCCCAGTAATGGGGGATACAGAGTCTCAATTGGGCATCTCTTGTAGCCAATGGAGGCTATCAGTGGTGGGACTATGTTACATTCAATTAAGTTGTTGGCCAAGAGAGTGCCCTGGAAATCCTCAAAAAAACATGGGCAATTGCTAAGATGAAAGGTTGCGCTCACCAAACTGACAGCAGAGTCCCATTGCTGATGGCAACACACAACTCTCTGAACGTAGAGAAGCTGAGTTGGTGCCTACATTGAGCCCTTATCACTACATTCCAGTCTCTTTGGTGTAGGAAGGTACTATGCCATCTACTGAGAGAGAAACAAGGACACCAATCCATCCACAAAGCCTTTGACCTACAACCTACCCTGCCTATAAAATATGCTAGGGTAATTCCGGCACAGAACTTGTGTGAATAGCAAACCAATGACTGATTTGACATAAGGCCCACTCTGTGAGCAGGCACTTATATCCAAACCAAACACTGATTGGGCAATCAAAAGCCAGATATACCAAATATCCCAGAGACCTTGGGTGAAACCAAACACTACAAATACATATCAATGACAAGATTCCTAATGATATTCTTATAGATCAGTGCTTTGTCCAAGCATCATCAAAGAGGCTTCCTCTGGCAGCTGATGGGAATAGACACAGAGATCCATAGCCAGACATTATTCAGAGAGAGAGAGAGAGAGAGAGAGAGAGAGAGAGAGAGAGAGAGAGAGAGAAAGAGAGAGAGAGAGAAAGAGAGAGAGAGAGAGAGACTAAAGGAGGTTTCCATCAAATCCCTCCCCTCAGAGGTCAGAGAAACTGGAATAAGAGGAGGTGGAAAGATTCTAAGAGTCAGAGGGGATGGAGGCCATTAGGAGAACAAGGCCCTCTGAATCAATTAAGCAAGGTACATATGAGCTAACAGACAGAAACAGCAAGCACAGGGCTAGTGGGTCTGCAGCTGGCCCTCTGTATATATTTTATAACTACCAGGTTAGTGTTTGGGGGGACCCCTGACTGTGAGAATGAGTGGACCTCTGATTCTTGTGCCTGTTCTTAGGACTCTTTTCCTCTTGTAGGGTTACCATGCTCAACTTCAATATAATAGTGTTTTTGTTCATCTTATTATATTTTATTTTGCCATGATTTTTTAAAAAAATAAAATGCCTTTCTTCCTCCCCCCCCCCCCGCCACAAAGGGAGAGAAAGGAGAAGCTCATTGGTTAACCATAAAACATAATAACAAGAAATAAAAATTTACTGGCAATACTTGAACATGTAGCCAGGTGGTGGTGTTGCACACCTTTAATCCCAGTACTTAGAGAGGCAGGGGCATGCAGACCTCTGTGAATTCAGGCCAGCTTGGAAGCCTGGTCTGCAGAGTGAGTTCCAGGACAGAGACAGCTAGGGCTACTCAGTGAAACCATATCTAAAATAAAAAAGAAAGAGAAAGGAAGAAAGAAAGGAAGAAAGAAAGGAAGAGAGCGAGAAAGAAAAGGAAACAAGAGAAAGAAAATATATAAGATTTATTTTTGAAATTTAGTAATTGTACTTCTAGTGCAATTCTGTAATTTACTTCATCTTGGCCTGCCAAAATTAACTCTTTTTGGAGTTTTATTTTTATTTGGATAAATTTATATTATGCGTCAGTATAGAACAAAATATAAGTTTGATTTGACAGGGAATAAAAAAAGGTTTCACTTGTTGCAGCCCTATTTGTCCTTTGTCACGTGTGCATTCTGTGACCGATCCAAGAAGGCTCTTCATAGACCACGGCGAGGAAAACCCTCCCTCATGTTCTCTTCCAATGGTCTTACTGCTGTGTGGGTCTTGTGTCTCGAGCCCACGTGGAGCTGCATTTTTGTTCATGACATGAGATAAAGGCCCACTTTAGTTTATCCACATGTTAAAGAAAACAACCTTAATATTTAGCTTAAAAATAACAAAACATCTTTGTGAGACTGGCACAAGATTAAGCGACATGGCGTGGGGCTGGGGGTGGCTCTGTCCACGCAGGACTTGCATCGCCACGATGAAACTTGGGTTTGGATGATGAGCACCTGGGTACCATTCCTGCATTGGTGCTGCCAGGTCTGGGGAAAAGGAGACAGCTGGGCCTTGGTGCTCATGGCGCTCATTGATAAGTCCAAAGTGCTCGGTTTCCCTACGCTTTATTTCTGGCTTTTAGAGTGTACCCATAGTCCCTGGCTTGAAGTCTACTTCCCAGAGCCTCAGAGAGAGCAGTGTAGCTGAGTCTTCTTCATACCCTGTGAGCCCCGTCCTGTCTCCCGTCGGTACACTTAGAGCAGTGTGGGTCAGTGACTCCATGGGATAAAACAAGACAAACTTTTCTTTCAGAGCTGTCTGATAACAAGCCTTTCTCTCCCTCCTTTGCACTGCAAGGCAGTCTGATGGCAGCCCAGGCATGTGGCCAGTCACATCCTTGTGTACCCCTGGAGAATTTTCTTTCCTCCACATGCAGATGATGCAGTTTCTGAGCTGCAGTGTTCAGCACAAGCGTCCCTTTCTCTCCAGCATCCCTTTAGCCTCAGCATGTAAGGACCATGGCAACAGATACTGTGCTGTTTGAATGAGAACGCCCTCTGTAGATTAGGTTTGGACGCTTGGTTAGGGAAAGAGTTTGGGCAGTGATCTAGTGATATGATATGTGATCTTATTGGAGAAGGCTTGCCATTGGGGTTGGGCTTTGAGGTTTCAATCTCTCTCTCTCTCTCTCTCTCTCTGCCTGCAACTTCTGCAACTTTCCAACCAGATGTGAACTCTCAGCTACTGCTCCAGCACCATTGCCTGCCAGCCCAATGCCCATTCCCTGCCATGATGATAATAGACTCCTCTGCAACTGTAAGCAAGCCCCCACTTAAATGCCTTGCTTTATAAATTGCCTTGGTCATGGGGTCTCTTCACAGCAATCAAACAGTAACTGAGACAATATATTTGGAATTAAATCATCATGTCCACTCTCCCTCACTACATTCATAGGGTCTGAGATTTGTCCTTGACCCTGTGATCCTGTATGAATTTGGAAATCTTTCTTTTAATAACTTTATCGTTATGGATTACAAATAAAACGACAAAACCAAATCAGAATATTTTTTCACTCTTTTTGCTTCTCCTAGGAGATACTCCCCTGCCCCGACACCCCAGAATGTAGGCAGGTGCAACAGAACGTAGCTCACACACGCCCTTCCCCATCCATCCCTCGGGGACCTCTGTGAACTGCCTCTGCCGATGAACAAAGGACCTAGTGCTTCCCCCGTGGAGCAGGAGGCAGCGTCCTGAATCCTAACTGCCTGTGCAAGCAGCGGATCCCACCCTTCCTGCCAGCGTGGCGGTGGCACGATTTGCTGGCGTTTTCTCTGTAATGCCTTCCATCAAGAGCCTAATGAGTGCCTGAGCTCTGGCTGGTGATGCGCCAGAGGCTGCCTGAGCTCTGGCTGGTGATGCGCTAGAGGCTGCCGGGGAGGCGCCAAGAGGCTCCTCTGCTCTGCAGAGAGTCCCTGCCTCTCCTTCCTCCTGCTCACAGCCTTGGAGGCACGCGTGTAGGAAGTGTGCTGCTAGAAGAGCTCTGACAAACCGTCAGCAGGCCAAGGAAGGAACCATGAAGGCCAGGGCGTTCTCTGCAACCTTGGTCAAGAGGAACGAAGGAGAAACATCCCCTTTCGAACATCGCCAATCGACTCATCAAGCCCAACCCTTGACAGTGGACAGACAGACACTCAAGTCACACTAAGACATGTTCAGACATAACCAATCTTCCACTGATCAAATAAAGTATTTTCCTATAGCTAAGACCTTAGCGTGTACACTCAAATGTCTTAAACAGATGGTCGGCTGCTCTGTCGGTAGCTCCATTATAACACCAGGCTGCACTTTTGGAGCTTTAGTGCTGGGTCTGGGGGGACTTGGCAATCTTCTTAATTTTCACCCCATTGAATAGGTATTTTACTTTCTAGGTGTGTGAGGCTCTAAATCCGTCTCCAGAGATGTCAGGGCAACAGCCCAGTAATGCATCATGGCCCTGGACACAGCTGAGACTTCGTGGTTCTTGAGGAAGAAAATTTTATCTTCTCACAGCAACTTTCCTTATATTATAGCATTATTATAGCATCTCACCATCCTTGCTTATTCGACTAAGAGTTGAATGAATGCTGCTTCCATTTCATGCCTGAGTATTATTTTAGGAACTAGTTGTGGCCTGATCTCCCACACTCATAATCTTGGGGCTGGTACACCCTAACCCCATCAATAGGGCCAGTTCTACTGTGATGCCCAGGTGAAGTACAGGGCCTAATTTCACGAGTGTTGTAGCTGGTAAGGGGAAGGAGGGAACTTCCTCACCCGTTTTAGGTGGCAGGGTCAAGGGGGGAGGGCATCTTTCCCTCGCCCTTGCCATCACATGGCAGATGAGGCGGTGTGGCCAGCCATCCCATTCTCGCACCCTGAGTGCCAGCTTACAGTGCCAGCTTACAGGCAGCTCTGTCAACAGAGTTGGCTCTACTGTGTGGCCCAGGTGAGGTACAGGGCCTCCTCTCCTGAGTTTCAGCTGGTGTGGGGCAGGGTCAGCTCTCTTGCTCTCATGAACTCAGGGTCAGCTTTTCCACCTGCCTCAGGCATAAAGGACTATGTGTTGGGGGGGGGTAGCATCTCCCCTAGCCAAGCTGCCATTGGCAGATGAGGGGTGGGGCCATATCTTCCACCCTCACATTTTCAGACCAACTCAGCCCCCATCCCCTTTAACAGGATCAGCTCTGCAGAGCTGCTTAGATAAGATGTAGGGCCCTGGCCTTCACCTGCCCTATGGTGGTGTCAAGGTGGGAGAGAGACGCCCTCCTTACCCCATCCCTCGCCCCCTGTGGCAGGTGGGAGAACTGGACCCAAAGAGTAGGAGAGCTGTCCCTGCCCATCACCAGATGCAGCACTTCAGAGAGTGGCCCTTGCACCTCATCCGGGAAAGAAAGAAGAGCTGGCCTGATGATGCAGGTGTGGGAGAGCCACTCCTGAGGGCCCCACCCTTTGCTCATCACTGCAAGGGGTGAAGTAGCCAGCTCAATGCTACAGAGCTCACTCTGGTGGTGAGGACAAGGCAGACCAACTACCCAGGCCCAGA
>PVIU01028294.1:0-19198 GCA_004026605.1 Ondatra zibethicus | reverse complement strand
GTGTGGTAACAACGGGATATTCTCTAAAGAGTTACCCATATTTTGTTTTGTTTTCCCCACGTCTTCAGAAACAAATCCCACTAAAGAACTTACAGAGGGTACATTCATACACAGCCAATTAAATGTAAGGGATACATGGTGAGGATAGGCTGTGTGAGCTATACTACTATCTTGACTGAGTCTTTACTCAGGAGATTATTTTATGAAAAATTTAGCGTGCCTTCAATTGGTATAAAACACTCATAATTGAATAATTTTTATAGATAAGAGGCTAGTGGGGCTGGGGTATATGCAAGAATAAGAACCTGAGTGCAAAATCTCTAGGCCCCAGGTAAAAGCTGGGGCACTGCTATGGGTACCTGTATTACGGAGGGCAGGAGGGGAATGAGACAGCTGCGTCCTAGGGACCAGCCACTCCAGCCGAAACACCGTGAAACTTCGAGCTCAGACTTAACAAGGCAGAGAGCAGAAAGCAATCCAGGAAGACACCATATATCTTCCTCTGTCCCCTGTATGCCTGCAAATGAGCACATGCACCAGCACACACCTGCACACACACCCACACACGAAGAAGAAATCATAGCTAAAGTTTTGTTCACTTATTTGTTTCTTTCGGTTATGCTCATGTTACAAAACACCAGAAGTAGAATTACTTAAGAAATAACTGTTAAGAAAGAAAATGTTGCCACCATCTACAGATGAATGAATAGTAGCTGGAGATATAAGGAGGTCTCGATACTTATTTATTATGTGAAAGCTGGAGCAAGCAGATGCCGGCTTCTGCTTTAACTTTAGGTAATGTCTATGATTTCATCCATCTGACTTTTTCTTGCACACTTCAACCTAATTCCTACCGTCACTCATTCTTTGGATTCAGAGCATCGGGTCATTATTTCTGGCTGTTCCCAAATCCACTTCTGTTGTCATTTTAACACAAGGCTCAGAGATTTGTGCAAACATATGTCTTTTGGAAGGCCTAAGTATTTAGTTGTATATAATCATTTCAAGTGTGTTTAATCTACTATCTACTAATGTGAGATAAAGGTCTTTAAAATTGCCTTGACTGCATTTCCCACACTTTTAAAACACAAATCTTTTCACAACAAAGACTTGAAACTAGAGTTTGAGGACTGAATTTTGTCAATATTGAGTCTTCTATTTGATATATTTTTTACTATGTTATCTGAGATTTCAAGAGACATTGGATTTATTTTATTACCTATATATATCCTTTCTCTAGTGCTAACATTGTGATAACCATTACATTGTTTCTATATTTGAGATGTTTACTGTCAAAATAAGAACAGAAAACGAAGACCACTAATCAGGTGTACTACTCTCATATCAAGTAGGATTGACATCTAGTTTTTTTTTTTAATTTTACTTTTTTAATGTATGTTTATGCCTGTGTCTTTGTATACCATGTATGTAAGTAACCGTGGAGGTCAGAAGCATTGATCCCCTTAAGTAGGAGTTACAGGTGGCTATATAAGAGCCAACTGGCATGGGTACTGGGAACCAAATTTGGAACCGCTGGAAGATAAGTAAGCATTCTCCACTGCTGATCCATCTTTTCCAGCCCAGGTTCAGGATTCTTTTTTTTTAGTTAAGTCAGCATACCTGAAGAAAAGTAAGTTTTGCTACAGCTGTTAGTTGTCCGCAAGAACTTGACTATGAGACCCTATTTCTGAAGATACTGCACACTTTGGTAATGGGACATAGTTCTTTAGTGAGTACTGAAGCTTCCTCCTTGTTGGTAACTATGAAGTTTGTTGGAGAGGAAAATCTTCAGCAGTATTACCCAGCAGTGAATGTTGTAAACTACAATAATGATCAGCATTATAAGATTTGTCCACCTATACAATAGTCGCACAAATGTTATGGGGTAACCAACTATTTTCTGATTAGGTTTAACATCCACTCCACAAGAAGACATGTATTCTTGGTACTGTAAATCTGGCTAAGAACATATAGTTGGAAACTCATAGGTCCAATGGATAGACCTGTTGCTATTATTGTGCTATATTGACATCACATCAAAGTGCTCTTTAAATTAACATCATTATAACATAAATTAGTATATCTCTCAGACCTCATTAGATAAGGTTCCTAATGCAGTCCATTATGGTTAACACAGAAATTCACAACTGACCAAAGTGCAGAGAATAAGTTTTGGTGGATTGTTTAGTGACAACGGAGCAATTTCATCACACTCCCCATCCTCATTCCATGACGGTGCTCAGGCACCATCAAGGAAAACAGAATAAAATGATTATAAGAGCCAGCAGTCAGGGAGGACCAGAGTGAAATGGTGTCTTCTGTGCCAAAGCAGCTACAGCTATTGATCAACAGCAGCTATGGTTGTGGGCACAAGACCTACAATCAAACCAGCCAACATTCTAGCACAGAAGTAAAGGGGATCATGTGACTCCACCTCAACTGAGAAGATTACTGACTGTTGATGGCGGCTCTGGAAGAGATAGTTTTCTTCAATGTTGTGGCCCCTGGTAGAGTAATCACACTCTGGTGGGCAGTCCCATACTTCAGATTATATGGGCAGGAAAAAACTGGACTCTGTGGGCTAATTTTTAAAAAGACAACAGGAAGTTGAAATTAGGAAGGGTTGGGGAGGTAGAACGTGGATCTAGGAGACCTTAAGGGGAAACATGGGGTTGGATATCACCAAAATACTTTGTATGAAACTTTTGAAGATTCAATAAAAATATTGTCTTTTTCAAGTTCCAAAGACTTTAGTGGTATATATATTTTAGAAAAAAATGATTCATCCTGTCCATAAAATATTTTTAAAGTAGCTCTGAAGTTGGCCAAGATCATATTCAGCTGAAAGTTGCAGAAGTCACCAAGAAAGAGCAATACAAATTGACAAGAAAATTTACAAGTTCATTGTTATATGAGAAGAACAAGAGGTGAGCCAAGGATAATTCATCCTATCTTTACCTACGTCTTGTCTATGGAAAAAAAACTCAATCATAGTTTACACTGAGGGGGACGATGATTACATTCTTTATCTATGATTGATTCCATTGGATCAACTTAGATTAAAATAGCATGGTTAAAATTTTTTTAAGTTTGACATTTCTCCCTTTTAAGATTTTGATTGATCATTTCACACATATATATAACAACTTTCAGTCACTTTTGTCCCACTGTATGACCCACCAAAACCTTTATTATTCTCAACAAGTCGTTTTAAAATATAGATGAAGACAAGAAAATAGTATCTTCAACAATAGTTTTCATAGACTAGCTTAAGCAGGCAAAGTGAAAAATCAAATGTCATAAATTTAATTTATTTAAATTTCAGAAATCATGACTCTACAGCTTTCTACATACAGTCTCCAGTGATGAGCTACAAATATTAAGTATTATATAATGTTTGAGGTCTAAACTACAAACTCTGTCGTTATTTATATCTCCCCCAAGAAATTTTAAGTTTTGGTGGCTGTTTTTAATAATCATCTGCCTTCAAGTATACCAGAAGCACATTTGCCATTTAAGTCACTCGCTTAACAATGGGTTTTCCTCATTGCTTACATCTTCTGCACTGTAGAGAAACACCGCAGTAGCATTCACAACCCTCCTACCTTAAGAAGGTACTGAATGCAAATTTCTATTAAAAGTGAATAATGATGTATCTAACCTCATTTTAATTTTAGCAATTGACTGGGAAAACAGGAAGATCTGTTAAAATGACCATTGCTGGTTGAGCACTAATGAGAAAACATCTGAGTCACAGGCTGTCATGGTAACAGGGCATTATCAAAATCTGATCTGTATGCCTAGGAAATACTGAAGAGATAGGCCACACTTCTAATTGTGCTGTCTCTACTTACAAGATGGGCTCTGTGCTTCTCAGGGGTGAGAGGGTGGCCTGGCTCTGTTGATCAGATGAGAGATGTATGACACATTCATAAATTAAGTTCAAGTATACAGTAGTAAAAATAAATTAATGTTAGGAAGTTTTCAAAAATTGCAAAAAGGAAGGAAAAAACCCTGCTTCAGGCTTGTCATTGCCTTTTCAGAATTCTGAATGAGCTTATTTATTTTTTCAATCTAGTTTCAAAAATGATTAATGCAAAAGGAACTTGGTAAAAGGAACATGAAAATGATTCAATAAGAAATATTCCTAAGAAAAGAACTTCTGAATGGAATAGTTTAGAAATGAACCCAAGAACCAAAAGTGTTTAGACTGGAGTAGAAAGATGCAGAAAGACGAATATTCAAAAATTGTTAAAAATAAGAATGAATAGCAGAAAGTGGTCAGCTTTGTTGGCAGAAGTTGATAATAAGGAGGCATAGGTAGACTTTTGTGCCACCTATGTGCTTAAGAGTACTCTTCCCATCTTCTTCCCTGTGTCTTCTGGATACAGAGTCAGTGAATTCTGAATCTTATTCATATCTGTTTGTTCTCTGTACTATCTTGAATGCCATTGGATTTTAACAGAAATTGATCATGTCTTCTGATCCTCTTAGGTAAATAACTTAATTCTGAAAGGAAAACCTACAGATTAACAGAGACACAACACACACTGGCATGCATTATTGACTAGACTCCCATGTGTCCTCTCAGAGCTGGTGCACATAAGCAGCATTAATAATACTTGTCCTGGAAAGCTTGTTACCCTTGCTAACTGTGTCAGCATGTGAACTGAGCTTCACAGGTATCGATATCAAAGGCAACCAATCTACAGTTAATCTAATGAAAGCCAAAGACACATTTATCTACATCGTTCTGCATTTTGAGGAGGGAGTAAAATTTCAGAGAACACAAACAGATGTTCTTTCAAAGGTATACAGTATGGCGGCAGAACAGTCACTTTTCCTGAAATGAGTCGGGCTGGAGAGGGATTGTGTGCACTGACCTGGGATGAAAGCAGCAGGCTGACAGCCAGTCAGTGTGGCCAGATCCCGTAAGAAGCACGTTGCCCTTTGGGAGGCCCACCATCTTCCAGAGGCGATCCTCACTGCAGCACGCCAGAATGTCCTTGCAGGGGTGCATGACGATGCTGCACAGGGAGAAAGAAAGGGCATTATGGATAGATGAAGGCAAGTAATTTCCCATTATGAATAGTGGAACATCAATGATTACCCCATTTAAGCAAGGCAGGTTCATCGAGTCTTTACCCAGAATTCTCAAGAATAGATCAACTCTGCCAACATAATACTTAAACTAGTTTCAGTCAATGCATAGTACACAAGTTATGGCAATGAATTCAAGATGTATAGGGATATTCCCAATTATAAAGGTCTAGGGGGAAATGACAAAGAAGAATATAAATTAATGATTAACACATCAAACACTATTATCTGAACTTGACCCCCGCACCAGGACTACTAAATATAGGAGCTAAATTAATGTAAAACTGAGCCTACCAAGTTAATGCCTGATATTTTGTCTATGACAATGCTTTAATATCATTTATGGAGTCTTATCTGTGCCTTATGATTCAATGTACACAAATGAGTCTCGTGTTAAGTACCTATTAAAATACCAACTTCAACATTAGCAAAAAATATAAATTTGTGCTTGGTTATTACAGTTTCAACATATAACGTGCTTACTTACCTAGACAGTACAAAACAAAACATGATTTTAAATAATACTGCAAGAACAGAACGTTTCTCTAGTCTTGTTATTTTGTTCTGGAATAGGGAATTTAGGGAATCAATTTCTGGAGAAGTTGTGTGTCTGATCTATTACTGCAGGTCTTTTGTGCCAAACATTGTATCCTCATTATCTATTCCTTACATCAATACTGTTAAACTTCCAGATTATGAATTGAAACAGACTGGTGTCAGAGTTAGGTGACATGAATTCACCATGCCCGAGACTCCAGGTTGTGCAAAACTGTTCCACTTACTTTTTTCAGTATTTTACTGCTCAAAATAAAGACAGTGGAAGAAAATTATTCATACTTCAGTTCAGCACAATGTTGGTTTTGACTTTCAGAAAGCCAATTCATGAAAGAAATTTATTACAGCTCAAACAGCTAAAGGATGCATTTATGGGACTTAATTAGAAGAAAAATATGATGAGAGGTAAAAATGTCAGATGGAAATGAATTCTGTATTCAAATACACACTAGAAGGCACAGCAAATCCTTGGAGTTACCGAGTATGATATATGTCAGCTCACAGCTTCCCTGGCAGACACAGGCACACTTGACTAAATGATAAATGACCCTCTTTAAGAGAAGATAACTAAAATCATTGATGTCTTTACAAATTTTGGGAGATAAGTTTCCAAAATGACTTTAGTGAGGGGAGCTATTTGTAGAAGGCAGAGGGCAGGATATAAGCAGAAACTCAATGAAAGCAAATTCATTTGGAAATGTCTTCTCTGGCTATCCATAGTACTTCCACACTGATGCCTCCTGTGTCACATGGCAACAAATTCTACTGTTCCATGTCTGTGGGCACATGTGCGTGCATGTGTGTGTCTGTGCGTGTGCAACATGCTTACACATACATAGTAGCCTCTACCTATCTTCAGTGAACATAGTCCAAGTCACTCTCCCCAGTGAACATGAAAAACCACTTACAGCACCAAATTCTCTATCCTTGGCACTGTTTTCATTTTCCTATATACATATAACTTGTAATAAAGTTAAATTGAGAAATTGGTGACATAAGTGATTACAGAAATAACTAGTGATGACGTAGAAATATATAACACATTTTCTGCTCGTGTCTTCTACTCACCAATGACTGTCTTTGCTATCGCCACTCAGCACTTTTCATGCACTATGACCACAGCTTTGAAGCCTGACATCCGGCAGCTAAACTAGCACAAATATGTTTTTCTCCACAGTTTTGTGAACAGATGCTCTCTTGCCCTGTTTGAAAACTTCTTTATCTATCTATCTGTCTGTCTGTTTGTCTGTCCGTCCATCCATCCATATTTATATCCATCTATCTATCTATCCGTCTGTCTGTCTATCTATCTATCTATCTATCTATCTATCTATCTATCTATCTATCCATCTACTTATTTATTTATATATAGCAATTTTGGTCACCCTTAGTAAGCCAAGAATGTCCCCCTTTTCACCTAAGGTGGGTACTTTACAGTTTTTCTGGAACACATCTCATTTGTCAAGAACTTTTGCACTTGGAGTCAAAAATACTTTTTAAAGTATTTATTTAATCACAAGTGCTTTGAGATCATGACTCTGGCGAATCCTATCACAAAGTGACTAATGGGAAGGCAGTTCATGCATACTGTATTTGTTGGCAAGAGAGATACTTCCCATTCCAGCCAAGAAGGAACAGTCTAGCACAAGATTCTGTTGTATTACATGCATATAACCATGTGCATTTTATACATCATATTAATTGTTTCTGAAATTTTCTGTTTAAAATTTTGAATTGACCTAATGTCATAGAAGGTAAAATCATGCATAAGGGGCTGTTTGTATATATATTTGAAAATGTATGCATACATGATATATAGGTATATACTCCATGTGTACATGGAAGTGTGCTTGAAATATGCATATGTTCAATCATTTTTTGCTAAATATATAAAAACTTCAGTCAAGCACTAATATTCTATTCTGCAAAGAATATAACATTTTAGTTCATCCATGAAAAAGATCTTTAAAATAATAGAAATATTTAAGCAAAACTGGAAGCAAGCAATCAATAAGGACATGTTTTAATTATTTATTGAATGAATTTATCCCGAATCAAGAGATGAAAATCCAGGTTCAATAATTTTGAGGTAAAAAACCAGGAATATTTCCCCAAACAAAAGTAAAGTGCCATTTCCAACTCTCTTATCATCATTATCATCATCATCAATGGTAAAATGATATCAAACTTCCTTAAACTCCCACACTTTGTACTAAATGCTTAATTCTTACAAATGTAAGGAAAACTCACAAAAGAGGGGCTTCTGCTTGCTTTGTTCATTATATGTTCAATCTCAGCAGTGTGTGGCACATAATACCTGTTTAATAAATACATGTCAGATGTATGATTGAGTGACCATGCTAGGGTGCTTTGTGTTACGCTTTTGATCCCATGTCAACAGTTAGGGTGTATGCTGCTTAGTCTTACAGTTGGAAATGGTTCGAAGCTATCTTTGAGTCCAGGATAGTCTGGTTTTAGGGCAGATGATTTTAGTTACTGCTAACACATACACATTTTCATATTTTTTATTTGTAAATACATTACAAATACTAATAACTAATTTGAAAGAGCTTTAATATGCTACCAATCCTTGTACATGCTTAAGTCATTTAGTCATGGTTAAATCCAAGTTAAAGGACTCAGCTGGAAAATGAACAGTACTACATTATATATTAGTCTTGTACTGGAACACCTACCCTTTGCAGTTAAGATGCTCCATTCTGTAGGCACTAGAAAAACCAGGTGAGGATTAACTGTTCTAAATCATTCACAGAGACTTTTGGCAGTGTGGACTATATATTACACTGGTCTTATTTCACTTCTTTTACTTATTATAATATTATGAATTTTTCACTGTATATTAAGTTGTCAGAAGGAAATTGATGTTTCATTCAACTTGTCCCATAAACATCTCTACATAAACAAGTAGAAGACTTTTTGATATACATCAGTTCTTAAGGTCATTAATTCACTGAACATTTCCCCATCATATTCAGGTTTCAGCTTTTATAATTCTGTTTATTTCTAAATCAGTCTTGAAGAAGTTGAAGGAGTGATAACCAATACTTTATAGGAATCAATAATTTAATGTAATAATGAGGAGCAGGCCATGTTCCCAGTGCCTGGCTTAACCCCCCAAAATAATTACACAGAAACTTTATCCATTGAAATTACTGCCTGGCCCATTATCTCCAGCCCCTTATTGGCTAACTCTCACATATCAATTTAACCCATCTCCATTAATGTGTATCGCCACTTGACTGTGGCTTACTGTCATGAGTCTAACCAGCGTCCATCTTGGGAAGGATAACCATGGCGTCTGCCTATATGTCCTTCTTCCCAGAATTCTGTTCTGTCTACTCTGCTCACCTAAGGGCTGCCTTATCAAAAGGCCAAGGCAGTCTCTTTATTCAACCAATGAAAGCAAAACAAATACAGAAGGACCTCCTACACCATTTCCCCTTTTTCTGTTTAAACAAAAAAGAAAGGCTTTCATTTTAACATAGTAAAATTACATATAACAAATGGTGCCCAACATGTGGATAACTGCATCCACATAAAGCCTGACAGAGCTTGGGTAGTAATTCTAGACAGAAAAGAATAGAGTAAAGTATGGCTTCTTGGTAGCAGCAATTTCTCAGGTCTGTTCTATTTGCTAGAGGCAAGCACTCTCATGTAAGAGAGGCTTTCTGACTCAGGTTTAGCTGCAAAACCTTGCAGCTCTTTTAAGAGGTCCTGCCAAGAAACACTTAAATAGTGTTGATAAAAAGCTGACTATATGCTTTTCGGTTTTCAGCCCTAGCAGGAAAAAAGCTGTGCCATTTTAAAATGCCAGCTCTCTGGGCTGTCCTACCAGGGCAAAGTCTGACTCTTTCAGGCAGGAGGTCTAACTACAGAGCATTTGAATGTGGTTTGTGAGCAGAATGCTGCAGCTTGCTTGCTGTCAAGGACCTTGAAACACCATAGAGTTGTGGCAATAAACATGGCTCCAGCCGGTACCTCAGCCATGAGGCTGGCTGGAATCTCAGGGAGCTAAGAAATGGGCTGGATCCAGTCGGAAGAGCCATGGCTTTAATCCTCTAAGTATTGCTTGGCAAATTGCAGACTCATGTGGTCAGAAATGGAGAGATATACAGTAAAGAGAGATTCAAAGATGAAGAAAACCTCTAAATGGTTTACACTGTGTTAAAAAATATATGCAAGAAAAAAGTTAAAGTTCTTAAAATAAAAAAGAAAGAGAGTAGTTGGATGTGGTGGTACACACCTTTAATCCCAACCCTGGGGAGGCAGAGGCAGAGAGACCTCTGTGAGTTCAAGGTGTGGTGGCACATGCCTTTAATCCCAATGCCTGGGAGGCAGAGGGAGACAGATCTCTGTGAGTTCAAGGTGTGGTAGCACACACCTTTAATCCCAGCACTGGGGAGGCAGAGACAGGCAGATCGCTGTGAGTTCAAGGATAGCCTGGTTTACAGAGGGAGTTCCAGGACAAAGGTACACAGAGAACCTGTCTCGAAAACTAAAAGTAAAAATAAAAGAAATAGAGGTTAAAGTAAAGCCACATAAAGATGGAAAACACACGGAGAATCTGGATACTGTATGTTATTATTCTCTCTTTGAATTGTTTGAATGCTGAGGAAGGAGCAACAGCTGCTAAAAGATTTTTGCTTATAAATGCTGCTGAATTAATCCAAGATAGGTATTTTGAAAATACCTTGACTTCAAAATTGAAGTCAAAAGGAATGTTGCTTTGGAGAAGAGATTTTGCTTTTGTTTCCACAGGAAATGAGAGGCTGTCGATTCATTCTGAGTTAAGAGAAATCAGGTTTGGTCAAGGAAGAAGACCTGATAAATCTTCGGTAGGAACAGATGGCCCAGATGACAGAGTTCTACATCCAGAAGAGGTTCAAGACTGCTGCCTGAGATGATCAAGACTCACATGATACTCCAGTCAGGACTTGATCATAACTCTAAATTTTCTTTAGGTCCCCATAAGATTATCAGCACCCCCAACCAGCTGGAAGTAGCCTGGAATACTATGCCCACATTCCCCAAAAATGGACTATGGATATTTTCCTTCTTTTTTTTTTTTTTTAAAAAAAAGAGTGGGAAGTGGTGCGGGAGAATAGTCTGTATTCTGTCAATCATATTTTAAATAAACGCTGATTGGCCAGGCAGGAAATATAGGTGGGACAACCAGACAGGAAGTAAAGGTGGGGCCAGGAGAACAGGAGTATTCTTGGAAGAAGGAAGCTCCTGCCCAGACCACCAAAGAAGCAGGATGTGACCTGCCCCGCTGAAAAAGGTACTGAGCCATGTGGCTAAAATAAATAAGGATAATGGGTTAATATAAGTTATAAGAGCTAATACAAAGCCTGAGCTAATGGGCTAATCAGTTTATCATTAATATAGACCTCTCTGTGTGATTTCTTTGGGGTTTAACGACTGTGGGAACCAGGAGGGACAGAAACCCCAACAACCAGGCCCTCATGCTACAATTTATTCATTACAATAGTCCTATAAAATGGGTTAAGCACAGTCACAATTTTTGCAGGAGTTACTAGAGCACATCAACATCTTAGATGATACACAAGGTCATGAAGTAAGGAGGTGGCAGAGCCAGGATGTGCTATGAACATGAGAAGACTGTCTCCAGAGTCTATATTCCTCAATAAAGTAAACTCAGAACTTCAATTATTGTTTCTTATTTTTAGATAACAAGGGCAGAGAATGCTATCTCAGTTATTTTAGAAGATTTACTAAGATGTCTTTGGAAGTTTCTAAAGAATAGGTATACATTTTTAAATCTCTCTAACACTATATAAAAGGTTAGAATTATTTGATGCTTTTCTTGAAACTGGAAACTGGATGTGTTCAGATTGATAAAATGGTGGATCAAATAAAGCTGACTCGAAAATAACTGCTTGTAGTCTGAAGCAGAGGCCTGTTCATTTCTCCTCTAAATGAACATATTGGAAGCATTTTAATCTATGAGTCCTGGATTTCTGATTCAACTGTTCAGTGCTACTATGGTAAATTGACAAAGACTAAACAGATAAGCAAGGGTGTGAAGGAATAAAACTTTATTTATAAAAGTAAGTATTGGTCACATTTGGCCTGTGGCTGGAGTTTGCTGATGACTTTTTCTGTAGAATTTTCATAGCATGGAATACACTAATGTTTAATAGTGTGGGCTTAGTAGTAAGAAGTGAGTTTAAATTTCTATTCCAGTCTCATTAGCTGCCTATCTTCAAATGCATTTCATTAGCCTAAGCCTTGTCCTCTTATGTAAAGAATAGAACTATCAGAATACTGATGCAATAGACTTGTTGAAGCTTCATAAATTCATACATACGAAGGTCTTGGAGCAGTTCTGGGTAGATAAGAACACAAGGAACATTATTTTATGCAGGAGAGTGTCATGAGGAAACCTGTCTCATTTTGAAGGAGAAGTAGCTTTACTAGCTTTAGTCAGTCATTTTGAAAAAGTATGTTAAAAATAAGTGTGAGCACTGGTATGGTGGCATATGCCCTTAATCACCCCTGGGGAGGCAGATGAAGTCAGATAGATGTCTATGAGTTTGAGGCTAGCAGGTGTATATAGTGATTTCTAGGTCAGCCAAGGCTACATAGAAACCTGCTGTGGGCTAATGCTCTTGTACACTTAAAGATTTGTCACTCATATTAGCTAATAAAACACTGTTTGGCCAGCAGTCAGGCCAGAAGTATAGGTGGGGTGACCAGACTAAGAGAATTCTGGAAAGAGGAAAGACATAGACATAGTCACCAATCAGATACGGAGGAAGCAAGATGAGAATGCTTCACTGAAAAAGACATGGCTAAACATACACAAGCGTTATGGGCTAATTTAAGTTATAAGAGCTAGATAATATTAATAAGCCTGATTTAATAGGTCAACCTGTTTATAATTAATATGTCTCTGTATTTGTGGGGGCTGAACAGCTGCGGGACAGGGTAGGAAGGAAAGTTCCAACTACAAATAGTGCCTAATGTGGGGTAAGAATTTCCACACATAACCTGAGAAAGCTTAAACAAAAAGGATTCTAGACAGACAAAAACAGAGTCAAGCACAGCTTCTTGATAACTGTCTTTAGTAGGCTCTGTTTGCTGGTGGCAAGAAGAGGCCCTGCTTCTTTAAGAAAAACTTCCCTGCTGTGTTTGGAATGTCCTGTCTGACCCCTCTCAAGACAGTAGACTGAGAGTTTTGGGGAAGTGACTCTAGGCCATCACTCTTGCTCTCTTGCTCTTCACCTTTCACACTGTCGCTGAGCTGCTAGCTCTCTGGAGTCCAAGCCCTGATGACCTCTGCAGTCACTTGTTCACTATACATGGTTTCCTGTAAAGGATAAGCTACCTGTACTTTTAACCAAAGTTTGTAAAAGCCTTTTTAAAATTGGCATTGAATAAATAGTCCTCTATTCATGTTGAAAAAAAAAAAAAAGAAAAGCTTCCCAACTCAATGTTAGCAGCAAAAACTACATGGCAGCTCTTTCATGAGGCCCTGCCACCAAATATTTAAATGGTGATTATGAGCAGTCACCTGCATGCTTCTCGGTGGTGGTATAAATCCCCAAACACCCAGAGTTGTGTCAATAAATGTGACGCCCACCAGTACCTCTGCCACGAAGTTAGACTCTCAGAAAGCTAAGAAATGGGGTAAAACCAGCTGCCAAACCCACCACTTTAATCCTAGCCATATCGCTTAGCTGATTAAAGATTCCTATAGTCAGAAAAAGGTACAGATACATAGTAAAACAGCTCCAGACAAGAAAAAAACCTCTAAACAGTTTACACCATGTTTAAAAATATTTTTATCCTTGGGAGAGAAAAGAATAAAGATAGAGAAAGTCCTTTAAAAAAGAAAAGAGTAGTTGGATGTGTTGGTACAAGCCTTTAATCCTAGCACTTGGGAGGCAGGGACAGGCAAATCCTTGTGAGTTTGATGCCAGCCTGATCTATAGAATGAGTTCCAGTGCAATGAAAAATATACAGAAAGACCCTGTCTCTAAAAAAGGTAAAAGGTAAAAATAAAAGAAATAGAGATTTTTTAAAAAGTCACACAAAGATGGAAATACAGAGAAAATCTGGATACTGTATGTTATTGTGTTGTCTTTAAATTGTTTGATTGCTGAGGAAGAAGCATCAGCTGCTAGAAGGTATTTGATTATAAATACTGTTGGATTAATCCAACATATATATTTTGAAAATGCCTTGACTTCAAAACTTAAGTCAAAAGATATGTTGCTCTGCAGAAGAGGTTTTGCTTTTGTTTCCACAGGAAATGAGAATCTGTAGATTCATTCTAGGTTAAGAAAAATAAGGTTTGATTGAGGAGACCACCTGAAAAATCTCCAATGGGAACAGGTGGCTCAGGTTATCCAATGTTTCAGAGCAACTCTGTTGCAGTTTCCTCTGATTTCTATACCCAGAACAGCCTCAAGACTGCTGGCTGAGATGACCCAGTCTCACAGAATACTCCAGTCAGGACTTGAAAATAAACCTTAATTTTCTTTTGATTCCCTTCAGATTCTCAGCACTCCCAATCAGCAGGAAGTAACCTAGAAAACTATGCCCATATTCCCCCCCCAAAAATGGATTATGGATGTTTGTCTTTGTTTAGCATGTTAGTTACAACTAGTTATGGATAATGGTCATGAAAAAATTAAACAAAAGAGATTAGATTCAGGGTTTTTCTTTTGAAAAAAAAAGGGGGGGAAATGTTGTAGGATAATGTTCTTGTATAATGTAGAGATTTGTTACTCATATTAGTCTAATAAAGCCCTGATTGGCCAGCAGTCAGACAGAAAATATAGGCAGGGTGACAAGACTAAGAGAATTCTGGGAAGAGGAAAGGTAGAGACACCTATCAGATATAGAGGGAGCAAGATATAGAGGAAGAGAATTCTGGGAAGAGGAAAGGTAGAGACACTCACCTATCAGATATAGAGGAAGAGAAGGCCTCACTGAGAAAAGGTACCAAGCCACATGGCTAAACATAGACAAGAATTATGGGTTAATTTAAGTTGTAAGAGTTACAACTTAATTATGGGTTAATGTAAGTTGATGATAGTAATAAGCCTGAGCTAATAGGCCAACCTATTATAATTAATATAAACATCTGTGTTTTCTTTGGGACTGAATGACTGTAAGACTGGGTGGTATAGAAACTTCTGTCTACAAAAACCAAATCAAGCAAACAATAAGCATAAAAGATTGTGTTCATAGAAGTTTTGTGAAGAAAAAAATTAGTTTATGTATATGTGAGTGCATATGTGTGTGTTTGTGTGAACACACACCCTTATGCACACATGCATGTGCAAGAGTACATACACATTGGAAGCACCAACTGATTATGGTCAGCTATCCACAGATAGTAAATTCTCTGAAAAAGTTAATCTACTGTAAATAACAGTTTCACAGTGAACATAAGGAGATTTCTGAGGTTTCTTTCACAGTTGAGTCAGGAAGTTCTGGAGAGATTCCTTGTCTACAGCTGAGGTCAGATTTCCAAGGTAGTAAGAGGAACTAACCCTTGCTAGACTCAGGGATCCCAGATGAAGATAGCAGGAGTTCTGTCCTTGGAATCGGCTACAAATGCATGTCTACCTGCAACTACATATTGACTTCTTCTCACCAAGATGTTTTCAAAAGTTCTTAAGGATTTGCCTGTCCCTGCCTTCCAAGTGCTAGGATTAAAGGCTTGTACCAACACATCCAACTACTCTTTTCTTTTTTAAAGGATTTCTCTGTCTTTATTCTTTTCTCTCCCATTAAGAAGAAGTTTCCACTAAATGTCTTCCCAGCACCTGTTCCAAGTGCCACATGACTTTAAACTTTGAATATAAGCTTTCTGCTTTTCTTTAACTTACTATTAATTATAATTACAAGTCATGAAGACAAAGGCCTTGTCACCTCATTCCCAAGCTAATAAGCTTTTGACTAGGGTGGAAATAGCACAAGAAAACATCTTTGAGGTTCAAAAAAAGAAGCTGTGGGTGCATGCTAATTCTGAATTTTAATCAAGTCGTGTACTGATGAAGTATCCATGAGGTGTTTTGTTAAACAGTATACCAGGCATGTTACATAAAATAATGTCCTGTAGCTGAGAGGGCTTTTTTTTCTCTTTTATAATAGGAAACATTCTTCAAGATCACATGATAGCTACTCAAATGCTAGCCTGTCTATATTGAAACTGTTTTTTCTCATGGTGGAGTTACATAGGATATTTTGGAGGGAATATGTGTAGGTGTATGGAGAACACTGCTAATTATCAGTAGAGCTGGTGACATAAGCACCACAGTTAAACTTTTCAAAGGGAAGAATATTATTCCAAAAAAGATTGTCACAAGAAAGGCTAATTAGACACCCTTGTCTTTGCTTTAGGTAGTTCAACACTGTGAATGTTTCCTTCACTTTGGTTCACAGGCTCTAACTATTGCCAAATAGAAGGTGCAGAGTAGGTTGAGAACAAATCAACATTAAAATAACTTGTGTCCTATGACCTTAGGTTACCATTTACCTACTCGCTCTTAAAGAAAACATACACTCAGAGTTGCTGCCCCACCTCTGCCTTTCCAACACAAAACACATACTGTTCCCCTGACTATTGCTCATCTAATAATTGCATCTTATGTTAAGATATGCATCAGGATATGAACATTAACTTTTCCCATTATTTAAACAAATATGTGTTGAGAAGCTATGGTGTAGAGTGAAAAACAGACAGGCACAGTCTCTCTCAGGGGATTATGAACAAGTGAGGAAAAACAAAATAAACAAAATAATCAAGCTACAAAGTAACCATAACAATGCAGTATGACCATGACTGGAGGGAAGAATTTCTTTTCCATGAGTCAGTGAGGGGAGCTCTGATTACAGAGCTGAAATTTCAACTCAAACCCAAGTGAGCAGTAGGAAGCACCTTCAGGGTGACCTCAGGACAGAGAAGAGAGTTCCAGGCACAGATGCCTGTTTGTTGAAAAACTGACAAGTCTGATGGGAGTTAGTGCATTCAGAGGGTTGGAAGAAACCTACGCAAACTAAGGAGGACAAACAAGGCCGACTGACAGGAGGTTGGAGAGGGATGTGAGCACAGCAGAATACAGGCATACAGTGTCATAGATGCTAAAGAACAAAGGCAGATTTATCCTGATGATTTCAAGGTTGTGAGTATGTATCTGGATATTTTTTCCTATTTCCCAAGGGTTACTGTGATGAAGGAGAGGAACTGTGTGACAAGGTGAGAGCTGAATTAACTTTTAAGTAGTGAAGCCTAAAGAGATGTGGTTAGACCTATTCTTGGTTGTTTTTGACTCATACTGGAATGCCAAAATGTTGTTTTTTGGTTTTTGTTTTTTTTTTTTATTTTTTACTCTTTACTCTTTTGGGAGGTTGCCACCAAGCTTCCAAATAAACATATAGAGGTTTATTATTACTTATAAATGCCCAGCCTTAGCTTGGCTTGTTTCTAGCTAGCTTTTGTAACAAGTTATCCCATCTACATATTGTCTCTGGGCTTTTTCCTCTTCTTAGTTCCATACATCTTACGTTCACTCTTATTCCATGACTGGCTGTGTGGCTGGGTGGCTGGATGGCTGGCCCCTAGCCTCCTTCTCTCCTTGTTCTCTCTCCTCCTCTTCAGAATTCTTCCTCCATTTATGTTCTCTGTCTTCCCGCCCCACCTACTCTTTCTTCTGCCTCTCTATTAACCACTCAGTTCTTTATTAGGCCATCATGTGTTTTAAACAAGCAAAAGCAACACATCTTTACATCATTAAACAAATGTTCCATAGCATAAACAAAAGCAACACACTTTAAAATAATATTCTACAGTCTGCAATACTGAGAACACTTAAGAGCTGAGTGAATAAAAAAAACCCTCACCACATAATAATCAAAACACAAAACATACAGAATACAGAAAGAATATTAAGAGCTGCAAAGGAAAAAGGTCAAGTAACATATAAAGGTAAACCTATCAGAATTACACCTGAATTCTCAATGGAAACCATGAAAGCCAGAAGGTCCTGGAGAGATGTGCTGCAGACACCAAGAGACCACGAATGGAAGCCGAGACTACTATACCCAGCAAATCACCATCGATGGAGAAAACAAGACATTCAATGACAAAACCAGATTTAAACAATATGTATCCAAAAAGCCAGCCTTACAGAAAGAACTAGAAGGAAAACCCCAACTTAAGGAAGCTAACTAAACCCACAAAAACACAGGCATCTGATAACCGCCCCCCCACCAGTGTAACCCAAAGAAAGGGAACCCACAAAATCTACTACTGAAAAATATCCGAATAACCACTGGTCATTAATATTGCTTAATATCAATGGACTCAATTCACCTATAAAAAGGCACAAGCTAAGAGAATGGATATGAAAAGAGGATCTAGCCTTCTGCTGTATACAAGAAACACACCTTAACCTCAAGACAGACAATACCTCAGAGTAAAGGGTTGGGAAAAGGTTTTCCAATTAAATGGACCTATGAAACAAGCAGGTGTAGCTATCCCAATAGCTAACCAAATTGATTTCAAACTAAAATCAATCAGAAGAGATGGAAAAGGACACTTTATACTCAAAACAGGGACAACTCATCAAGATGCAGTCTCAATCCTAAACATCTATGCCCCTAATACAAGAGCACCTATATATGTAAAAGAAACATTACTAAAACTTAAATCACACATCAAACCCCACACACTAATAGTAGGAGACTTCAATGCTCCACTCTCACCAATAGACAGGTAAACCAGACAGAAACATAACAGAGAAATATGAGAACTAACAGATGTAATGAATCAAATGGACTTAACAGACATTTATAGAACATTCCACCCAAACACAAAAGAATATACCTTCTTCTCAGCACCTCATGGAACCTTCTCTAAAATGATCACATACTCAGTAACAAAGCAAACCTCTACAGATACAAAAAAAAAATTGGAGTAACCCCCTGTATCTTATCAGATCACCAGGGATTAAAGTTAGAATTTAACAATACTACTCTCAGAAAGCCTACAAACTCATGAAAATTGAACAGTCAACTGTTGAACCACCACTCCGTCAAGGAAGAAATAAAGAAAGAAATTAAAGTCTTCCTTGAATTCAACAAAATGAAGGCACAACATACCCAAACCTATGGGAGACAATGAAAGCAGTGCTAAGAGGAAAGTTCATAGTGCTAAGTGCCCACATTAAAAAAACAGAGAAAGCTCACTTTAGAGACTTAACAGCGCACCTGAAAACTCTAGACCCAAAAGAATATTCCATCCAAACTGAAAAGAATATACCTTCTTCTCAGCACCTCATGGATCCTTCTCAAAAATTGACCACATACTCGGTAACAAAACAAACCTCAACAAATACAAAAAAATTGGAATAACCCAATGTACCTTATCAGATCACCATGCTTTAAAACTAGAAGTCAACAGCAATACTAATTCCAGAAAGCCCACAAACACATGGAAATTAAACAGTGCTCATCTGAATCATCAATGGGTCAAAGAAGAAAT
>PVIU01028293.1:0-19181 GCA_004026605.1 Ondatra zibethicus | reverse complement strand
TCACAGCCATTAATTCTCACCAATATGCGTACCCAAACATGAGCTCAACAGGGACAATGACAAAGTGGGCAAGGCAAAGACCACAAGTCCTCAGCACTACACAAAGAACTACAGACAACTGAGAACAGCTGGAGGTGGGAGAAGCACTTTTCCCAAGGAAAATACTCTGTGGTGATATCTTGTTTGCACAAATAAAGCTTGCCTGAAGATCATAGGATGGAATTCGTCACTAATTAACCACAGAAATCTGAAGGGATCTATAGAGAGACAGGAAATGACGTGGCTGGGTGGAGAGAGAAAGGAATTAGGAGGAGATAGGAATTCAGTCTTTTTTTTTTTTTTTTTTTTTTTTGCCTGGTAAATTGAGTAGGTAATGTGGCTGTGGTTTTGCTCCTTTATCTCTCAGCATTTTCCCCTATGTCTGACTCAAGGCTTTTATTATTGAGACTTTTTAGAAGTCATACAACCGATTGTGACCAACTTAAAGGCACAAATTAATGAAAAAGTCACTTGCCAGTGGCTTTGCCGTCACCAGCACAGGCCAGAGCTGGGTGTGGGGCTCCTGCAAGAGCTGAACATGGGGCTTCAGAGTCACCACCACACCTGGCTAGGTTTTCTTTTTTTGTTTTCCTCTAAACCTCTAGGTGAATTTCGGATTTTTGTTATTGTTGTTGTTGCAATCTCTCTGCAACAAACTGACAGGCACCTGGGCTCCAAATGCCACAGGACTTAACTGCCCTAGACTGACTGGCTCTGCCTTCAGGCAGCCCCTTCCGCATGTGAATTTTCTACACGATCCCCTGTGTGATTTTTTCCCACAGATTGTTGGCTTTCCCTCCACCCCTCTCCTCAGGCTGCCACTCTCAGCTCATGGCTAACCATGAGCAGCTGCAGCTCTCCTCAGCCAGACTGTTAACCACCTGTGTTCTCTGCTCAGCCACGCTATGCCTCACAGTGCTAAGCCTCACTGATATTGTTTGGAGGTTTGGAAAGACAATTGGGAATTCCTAAAAGGAAAAATTTTTAAAAGAGAGAACTTTATTCCCACATGAAAATATGGGAAACACTATTACTATGGAGGTGTTGTGCCCAAGTTGAGACCCCCAGAGAGACTAACATTAGAATACAGTCAAGTCTAGAATGCAAAACAAGGTTTATTCTTTCTAGCTAGTTGGGAGTTCCCCACTACATACAAATATTTCTCAACTCCCATTTCTCATTTGGGGTTTGCAAAAACCACAAGCCAGGTTTATTTAGGGTCAAGGGGGTTAGTTTTACTGAGTACAAGGTATAGACTCCTTCTGTTGTAGAGGTTCCTGTTTTCAACTAGCTCTTGATGTTGCAAAGTTTCTTGAACCAGCCCCTGATCAAGCAAAGTTTCTTAAAGTTTTCCATATCCTTACAGAGGTATTTAGGTCTCTGTATGATAATACTCTGGACAGTTTGAAAATGGACCAATTATATGAGAGGATAATTAATTTAGCTGGAACTAATGTAATGTAAATTATAAACATTATCCATTTATTATTTTTGTTTTACCACTAAAACAGTGGTTAATATGAATGCTAAGATACAAGTTTTAGAAAGCTTAATAAAATAAATCAGAAATATTCAAATCCACACCACGGAATTTAATGGAGAATCAACCTCAGCACTGTATTATAATGTTAGAGAGGAACAGCCTAAAGTTTTCAAACATCCAATATTAATTATCCAGTTATCTTACAGGAGCTGGCAAATGATAAATATCCCCAAGGCTTTACTAGACTTAAATGAACTACTGTGGAAATGTTAGATTTAATGAAATTCAAGGATGTGATAGTCATATGAAGCACATACTAAGCTTGTGATCAATCTGAAATAGAATTATCCCTAGAGACTAGAAAGCAGTAGTTAATGTAGTCTCAAAACCTGGTCTGGAAATTACAATGGAAGAACTGGCAGAAAGATGAAATTAAGACCAAGGAACAACAGAGTAGGGCGAGAGGTATGGAAATCCCCAAAAGCTAACTTCAGAGAGAGAGAGAGATTATGCGGAAGTACAAACGCAATCTCTATATGATGACCATGCCGTGTATTTATGCCACACAGCAGGTTTGAATACTTAGGACAGAACTGAGACGTAGAAAAGAAAACAGAGTCATTTGCTAAAGTTATAGAGGGCCCAAAAGAAGCCTTCATGGATTTCCTACAAAGAAGAAGTTCAGCAGTAAATAACATAATGCCAGATTCAGAAGCTAGATAAATAATAGTTGAATCTTTGGCTTTTGAAAATGCTAATGCACAATGCAAAAGAGTAAGTAAGCTGTTAAAGGCAAGATGAGCACCCTAGGAGGAATGAATGCGAGACACTATGGATATTGAATCTCATGACCTTGATGATGCACGGAGAGGAGAGGTGATTTCCAGAGGTTTGGGGAAAAATCAAAATGTCAAGTGTTTCAGTTGTGGCAAACATGGTCACCTAAAAAAGGATTGTAAACAGGGTTTTCCTAGAAACAATGTTTTATCTAAGCATAATTCAAACAGAACCCCTCTCCATTCTGGATTATACAGAAGGTGTAACAAAGGCAGGCATTGGATCAATGAATGTAGGTCAACAAAGGACAGTCAAGGTAACCCTCCGTCATTGGGAAATGCTTTGAGAGGCCTTACACAGGCCCCCATGCCAAATTTGTTTAGTAATCTCCTGTAGCCATGGAGGAAACTCCTTTCCAGAGCAACTAAAAAACCGAATGCCTATAATAAGAATCCATACTGCTCTGGATGATAGAGCAGATCTAGAAGAGAGAACAAATTTCAGAAGAAACCATAAAGCAAATATTTTGTTAAACTTCTATACATTAACAATGACCAAAATTAAAAATAAAAGTAAATGATGTATAGGTTCTACAGTGGCCTTTAACGATAGAGAAACTCATATCCACAATAGTTCTTTTAATGTGTACAAGATGAGAAAAGTAATTTTCACTACAAAAACTTCCATAAGTTATTGGTGGCATAGAGGTCCTGGTACTCACAGAGAAGCACTAAGAGAACTAGACATGTTAATCACTCAGGTGTGTTTCCTCAATGGAGGACATACAACCAAAATCAAATGCCTGCACTATATCCAGAAAGCAGAGAATGGACATTCTTGCTCTTTCCCCTAATTCCCTCTGCTTTGCTAAAAACATTAAATTACATTCCTGAAGCAACCCACCAAGGTCTATTCCCTTATTTGGCCACTTCATGTTCCTGAGATTAACAAGCACCAGATATCAAAGTATTGAAATACAGCAATAGTAAGTCCCCTTTGGGTCATCTAATTAATATGCTCAATTAAAATTATACACCTCATTCTAACACAGGGGTTCCCATTTTACCTTTATAAACAGTCATTTGTCTAAAGGTCACTTTGTCCTTTGTCCTCCAGGACAAAAACCCCATCCCCCTCTCCCTTGTCTCCTCCTTCTTTCCCTCTTTCTACATTTCCCGTCTTTGTCCGTTATCCATGCTCTATGCCCATCTTGGGCAAATAAATCTCCCTTGTGCTGAGAACTTGATCTTGGGTTCCTGAGATGATACTTTTCCCTTCATTAGTATTGTGACTCAGATCGACCAGTAATTCCCCTATCCATTTTCTAACGTTTCAGTTTTCTGGTGCCCTATTCCCTCATCAATACTGGTTGATTGGTAGGTTTCCCAACCCTGATTGTCCTAAACATTTCCTCAGTAACAGTTATCAATTGTCTGATGCCTACTCTGTCCTGTAGGATTGGGAAGACTGCACCTCACCATGACCTTCACTGGTTATGGTCTACTCCCATGAACTGACTTAGTTAGGCACATTCAATCTAGTTTGGTTTAGTAGGGGGTTTCTCCCTTTCAGTCTTGTTGGTTATACAGCCAGAATCTAGAGTCCTTTCCTCTTCTGAAAAAAAATGAAATTGTCAACAGGCCCCAGTTCATTCTAGGACACACTGGGGTCCCTCTCTTGGTGAAGACCCTTGTGTGTTGACCCAATCCCTCTCAAAGACACTTCCGCATTCTCTGAGATTCACAGGGATGCCTGGTTCTTGATCTTTGGCCCATTAGTACCAAAGGTGATGGCTTCCAGCTCCTCCGTTCCTACTGACTTGCCTTTGGGATGTCTCCCCCTGAATCTCAAATGCTTACACCGCTCAGCCATCAAATCTCCTAAGCCCATTCATTACAGTACCCAAGTTTGTCTTAAATATCCACCAGATAATTTATCTAACTGACTGCCTAAAGGCTCTCTGGATCCTAGCATTGTTCAGGATATTTACAACTTTTGAGAATGCACAGGAAAATCTAAAGAGAATCCTGTATGTCTCTGTTTTCTCCCTTTCTTCACTCCAAGTTCTTCCTCTACAAGAATAATTCAAACCAGAGTCTTAAGAGCCTATGACCCTCTGCTCTCACTGTAATCTGAAGACCAGCTATTGCTTGGGCAATGAATGATGTAAGCCTCAAACAACTAAGTAAGTTTCTGTATTTAATTGATACAGAATCCATTTAAATTATGCTTCCTACTCAAATTTAATCCTTCATAGACCTCCGAGGACACAGATGACTAACTGGCCTTAAAAGCAGCAAACACCTACCTGCAGGGTCAGTACATTTCATGTGTATAGTTTGTCTTGCTAACAGGCTTCACACTAATAAAGATTTAATGTTTCTAAAGGTTATGACAAAGAGACATGTAGGTTATATAGTTCAAGAAAAATAAATATTACAGGTTATGACAGTCCAAGAGAATGTGTTAATGTCTAAAGATATAAAAGCTTGAAAAAGTCATTTATAGGTCTGAGAAATAATTTAAGGTATAAAGTTTATATAAGATCTGAGGATGTAAAATTTAAGTTGTGATAAAAAGGCAACTTCAGATATATGACAAGTTGCTCCAGATTTCTTTCCTTACCTCCATGCTAAGCCCTGTCCCTCACCCACACTCACAATGTACAGCCATTGCTCCAGAATTCCAGACTTTTCCCTTAGGATGCACCATTTGAGGTTTGCACATTCCTGCTTCCCTCATTTTTCTTTCCTCAAAAATCCCCAAATCTCTTTTTCCCTCTTTTCCTTTGTCTAATCCAACCCGACTGTTTTGGATACTGCCTCATCTTCCCATGTCTCGAGTCACAAATCCCTCTCCATCATACTCAAAGATCCTGCGGCCTATATTTTCAAACCCCAGTACTCCCTACTCTTAACAAGTCTCTGCCTAGCACTCAAATCTATCATTTCTATGCTTCACCTCTTCGCCCTCCAATACTCCCATATTAATTGTCAAAAACTTAAGAAAACCTCATTATTCGTTGTCCCTTTATACCCTTAAGTCTTTCACCCTTAGCCTATCCTCTCCATTATCCCTGACAACACCACTCACTTTTCAGTCCTAAATCTTAAAAATACTGTCTTCTCAATACTCCTGAATGTCCACTCCCAGATCCTTTCTGCCTTCACATGGAAGGATCCTGATACTCAAAAATCCTAACAACTGACCTGAACTATGTTCCCTGCCCCCAAATTCAGAGACAGTCCCCAACTTTTTGGCCAGGCAATCACTACCAGCTTGGTTTGCCTTACCAATTTTTATAATGCTTGCTTCAGTACACACATAGCGACTTCTTTTATAGCCCTTCCCTCCCTGAGAGCCAACCTAACACTACCTCACTCCTTAATTCCCTCAGTTCCAAAAGTTACTGGCTCTCACCTTTCAAAGGTCACCTTTCCATGTCACATATCTTAAATTCTCTCTCACTCTAACCCGCAGACACCTCACTTTAAACCACCTTTCCCATCGCCTTTTCTTATCTCTGCCCTCATGGTCGATTTCTTGTACTCATAGATCCCTAATTGGTCAGTCCTGTTACATTCTCTATACCAGTTCTCTCCTAGACCTCCTCCTTCCTCCCATCCAGAAACAATTAATTAAGCCCAAAATGTTCTTTCTAATCCAGTTCTCCGCCTTCCAGATCTATACAAACCTTTCTGTCCTTACACTTCCAAAATACATACTCACTTCTTAAATCAACCCATGTTTTTGTACTCCTCCTCTCCAAAACTCATTATTTAAAGTAAGGAACTGTTTAGTTTTATAAAAGCCATTCTAGTACTTTGGGTATTTAGTCTTCATTGATAACTGAACCCATGGAAAACAAAACTTCTGATCAGCAGAATGATTATCTGTAAGTAACAGTTGTCAAACTGTAGGATAAAACTTAAAAGGAAAAATGTGTATCATAAAGCAAATGGGGAAATCAGACTAAGTTTTATGCTATTATGTTTGAACAGGTGATATTCTGGAAAAGGAAAAACTATGAATGCAGTAAAAGCTATTGTGGATTCTGAAAAGATAGAAGAGAGAAAGGCAAACAAATCCTCATAGGATTTCAGGATCGGGGAACCACGATGCATGCTGCTAGAATGACAGATGCATGCCATTGTAAATTTGTTCAAGCTCAGAGAATGAATACTACCAAGATAATCCCAAAGGGCAGCTATGGACATTGAGTGATAAAGTGTGGTAAAGTAGCTTTATTACACTGTAATGAGTGTCTCTTTGGATTTGGCATGTTGATAATTGTGAAGACTTCACAGATAGCAAGGGATACATGAGAAAAAAGTATGCTCTTTATTTAAATTTGTGTGCATCTCAAACTTTCCTAAAATGAAATAATTAAAACATGCAGTTGAAAATATTAAATTTGTATTAGAAGAAAGACTAGATAACTGAGATAATTATTCTTCATAATTTCTCCCAGAATTCCATTTCTAAATTTCTGTACACATTGGCTTAAGTTGTTTTGCTTCTATGTTTGGGATATTTCAAATATAAGGAAAGTTAAAAGTTACATGTTGTCCTGTTAATCTTTTATGGAAACTTTATAGTCATAAATGAGTTCATCTTTCAGGCTAAGGGAAGGATGCTAAAAGGAAGGAAGAGAGAAGTGGTGTGGGAGGTTCTTCTGTCTATGTGCTGCTTTCATTGGCTAATGAATAAAGAAACTTTCCTGGCCTGTTGATAGGGCAGAACTAAGGTAGGCAGGGAAGATGGAATTGAATTCTGGGAGAAAGAAGGCAGAGCCAGAGAAATGCTGTGGATCCACTGCCAGAGTAAGACATGCTACCGAAACTTAGCTGGTAAGCCACTGCCACTTGTCGCTACATAGATTAACAGAAATGGGTTAAACTAAGATGTAAGAGTTAGTCAATAAGAAGTTAGAGCTAACAGGCCAAGCAGTGATTTAATTAATACAGTTCCTATGTGATTATTTCCAGGCTAAGTCAGCTGGGAGGCCAGGAGGGAACAAGCGGGCCCTCCTCCTTCAGAGAAGATCATTCCACATCTACTGTGTAGTCATCATACAGCTCAGCATTATGGTGAACATATGGTTATCCCTGACTTAGTAGTAATTTAGGCTCAAAACTAATCTTGATAACGAAAAGCAGACAGGATTCTCAATCTATTGCAAATACTGGAGAATTACTTAACATAAGTTAAAATTTAGCAAAGGGTCCTAAATTTCTATCACACAGATAAAAGCCAATTGTCAAGTTGAGTTTTCTGTCTATCATTAAACATTGTGCCTTGCTCATAGGACAATTCCTTGTTTGTTGGATTCTAAAGGAATGGAGACTCTTTGAGGCTAAGGTAATTGAGAACTAAACTGCTTTTTGAGTTCCTAGTGTGTAGGAAAATAGAACTCAATGGATACTTTTCTAATTGTGAAAAATATTGTATTATTGCATATTAATAATCATGTAATTAAATCATATGGGAAACAATGCCAAGTAAAACCTGGGAAATCAGCCACAAAAAGAAAAGTAGTGCAAAAATGAAGGTCCAGGGATACATCAAAAAACCTCAAGTGTAGCATTGATCTGGGAAAGCAAAAAACAAGTTTAAAATGAATTTTAGGGTTAAAACAGATTTTTGAGAACCCCAATGAATGTAAAACAGAGGATTTGCATTTGACTTTAAGATAGCAAATTTAGCAGATAAAAGGAAGTAGTGCTCTGGGAAAACCACAAAATGATATTTGGTTAAGCTCTCAATGTTTCCCAGGTGCACCTCCCACCACCATCCCTTTCCAGGAGCTTGCCCAAGCTACAGTGTCTTTTATCCTAGTAAATCTATGGACTAGTGAATAGTTACACTGTTATACAGTTTGCTGTAAAGAGGGTGACATAATTACTTTTCTAATACTGTAAGAAAGCACCATGACCAAGGCAATTTTTAAAACAAAGCATTTAATTTGGAGAACAGTAGTCAGAGTATAATAGAGTCCATGGCAGGAGTCAAGGCAGGAGCACTACTGTAAGCAAGCAGGCATGGTACTAGAAGCAGTAGCTGAGCTCTTACATCTGATTCACCAGCAGGAGAAAGATAAAGAAAGCACACTGGGAATGGCATGGGCTTTTGAAACTCAAAGTCCACCCCCACTGGCATGCCTCCTTCAACAAGGCCACACCACCTAATCTTTCCCAAATAGTTCAGCAAGTGAGGACCAAGCATTCATAGGAGCTGTCTGTGGTGGTTTGAATGAGAATGCTCCCCGCCATAGTCAGTGAATGTTAGCCATTCTCTTTCAAACCACCACAGACAGCTTCTAAGAAAATTTCTAAGAACTCTTTGATTACTACCCTAACTAACCTAGGGGAGGCAGTAAAGTAAGAATTAAGACCTAATATTAGAGGCTGCCCTTCCTTATTGCTGCCAGACTCTTAACTACCCTCTCAGGATAGCCTGGTGGAATCTTAACTTCCCAATTTTGCTATTCTTGCACCTGAAAACTTGGTGACTGCCTAACCCTTCCCATGTGTGGTAATTTTACTTCTGAAGCACAAGAGCTGATAGTGCTGTAGTTGAGACCACAGGAAATGAAAATGAAGCACCTATCCTTCATCTGAGTATCTCATGATTTTACAGATAAAATTGATGGAAAAGTTCTAGTTACCTGTTAAAGATATTGAGATAAAATTATTACTCTCTGATCATTGCGATGAAGACTGCTATTTCCAACTGGAAAGAATTACTGAACTTGAAATCAGCTCCACTTGTATTACCTTCTGTGGAATTAGTCATTTGAGGTCCAGAGAAAAAACTACAAGAGGATTGAACCAGGCAGAACTTAAAAACAAAAGTGTGTGTTTGTAGGTTAAACATGGACAGATATCACTTAAAAAGAAGCAAAATACCAAAATAAAAACAAACAAACAAACAATAAAACAAGCTAACTAAATAAACTACACCTGATGTGGTAGGTCCTTCTGTAAATGTGTTGCTTTTATTGGTTGATGAATAAAGCTGTTTTGACCAATGGCTTAGCAGAATAAAGCCAGGTGGGAAAGCAAACTGAATGCAGGGAGAAAGAAGGTGAAGTCAATAAGACCTCAGTGTAACTGCTGAAGGAGAAAGATGCTTGAACCTTACCTGTAGGCCACAGCCTTGTGGCAATAAAAATATAAATAGAAATGGGTTGACTCAGCTGGGCAATGGTGGTGTACATCTTTAATCCCAGTGCAGGTGAGTTAGAGGACAGCCTGGTCTACAAGAACTAGTTTCAGGACAAGCTCCAAATCTACAGAGAAACCCTGTCTTGAACAATAAAAAACAAACAAACAAACATAAACAAAAAGTAAAACAGAAAAGGATATGGGCTAACACAAAATGTATGTGGTAGCTAGAACTTTGCATGTTAATTAATGTAGTTTCTGTTTGATTATTCGGATCTGGGCACCTGGGAAATAAACAAACAGTCATGGATCCACAGAAGACCTAAAAAAAAAAAAAAGAAGCTTAAGAAAAAAAGGAGGTCTTTTAGACTCACAAAAAATAAATAGGATACAAGTGCAGCTTTTTGGTAGCCAGATTTTTTTTTTTTGGCAGATAGGCTCTGTTTGCGGAACACAAGCAGAAGTGCAGTTCCTTTAAGAAATGGCTTCCTGATTTGTACTGGCAGCATGAATGACTCTGGCTTTTTTGGGAGGTCCTTTTACAGAGCACTTAAGGTTTGTGAGCTGAGTGCTACTAGTTGCTTAATGTTGACATAGATGCGATGTGTCCCTGGAGTTGGGGCGGTGATCACGGCTCACAGAGCTGGCGGAACTGTACCTCCACCATATTGAAAGACCAAGAGATGTGGAGACAGCATCCAAGGTCACTGCAATCACACTGCTTACCATTTTAAAAGCATTTCTGGTTAGAAAATGATTACAATATTCAATAAAGATATTCAATAAAGACAGATTCAGACAGAAATAAACCTCTGAACAGGTCATATTGTGTTTTAAAAATGTATACAGGTTTAGGAGAGAGAAGAAAAAGAGTGTTCCCCTTATACCACATCCTCTCCAGCATAGGCTATCATTGGTGTTTTGATTTTAGCCATTCTGACAGGTGTAAGATGGTATCTCAAAGTTGTTTTGATTCGCATTTCCCTGATCACTAAGAGAGTTGAGCATGACCTTAGGTATCTTTTGGCCATTCGAAATTCTTCTGTTGAGAATTCTCGGTTCAGATCATTACCCCATCTTTTAATTGTGTAATTTAGAATTTTAATGTCTAGTCTCTTGAGATCTTTGTATATTTTGGAGATCAGACCTTTGTCCGATGTGGGGTTAGTGAAGATCTTCTCCCATTCAGTAGGATGCCTTTGTCTTAATGAGTGTCCTTTGCTTTACAGAAGCTTCTCAGTTTCAGGAGGTCACATTGATTCATTATTGCTCTTATTGTCTGTGCCACTGGGGTTTTACATAGGAAGTATTCTCCTGGATGGAGATAGAGACAGAGACCCATATTCACACCAGAACAATGGATTGAGCTCCCAAGGTCCAGTTGAAGAGCAGAAGGTGGGAGAAGATGAGCAAGGAAGTTAGGACCGTGAGGGGCTGGACCACCCACTGAGACAGTGCCTGAATTAATGGGAGCTCACCAAATCCAGCTGGACAGGAACTGAATGAGCATATGATCAAACTGCACTCTCTAAATGTGGCTGCCAATGAGGGCAGAATGAGAAGCCATCAACAATGACACTAAGTGATGACGAATTATCAAGTCGGCACAAATCAATAACCAAGCTAGCCCCCAGCCCCTCATTACAACAACTAAGACCTATCTCCTCTGCATGCATTATCTTTTTGGGAAACTAGTCGATTTGGATGCACACCTGGCTTGGCCGGGATGGAGGGGGGAGGGCCTTGGACTTCCCACAGGGCTGGGCACCATGCCCTCTTTTAAGGAAGCAGCGGGAGGGAGGGGAGGAAGCAGGAGGGGACTGGGAGAAGGGGAGGAAATGTAAATTCTTTTTATTTTTGAATGGAAAAAAATAAAAGAATATGGGAAAAAAAGAAAAAGAGTATGGACAGTATAAAAAGAAATAAATAGTTTTAAAAAAATAAAACAAGTCTTTAAAGAGACAGTAAAAGTAATTTAAAAGTACAGAAAGACATAGATCAAAGGAGTAAAGATAATAAATATTAAAAAGTAATAGGAAAAGAAGCCATGTAAACATGGAAAATATATAGAGTCTGGCACCTCCTACACCAATTGTCAAACTTTTAGCTATGTTTATTAAGTTTTCTAGATATGTAGAGATCTAGTTCAGTTAGATAACCATCAATACTTCAAAGACCTACAGAATATGGCATTTAAAAGTTCTTAAAAACGTAGACTTTTCTCTACTGAGACGTGTCTGCTTCTGGCTGCACCAGTTACTTCAAGATGATGATAGGCATCAAACAGGCTACTAATGGAGTTTGATAGCCAATTGGGCAAGAAACTGCTCTAACCTGGACTGTTTGATGATACACTGTAGAAATTGGATGTGCAGGATGTATTGTAGCTTGTAGGTTCCAGCCACTCAGCCCCAAAATAATCACACAGAAACTGTACTAATTAAATCACTGCTTGGCCCATTAGCTCTAGCTTCTTATTTACTAACTCTTATATCTTAATTTATCCCATCTCCATTAATCTGTGCATCACCATGAGGTTGTGGCCTACCAGCAAAGTTTCAGCACATCTGTCTCTGTTGGTGGCTCCATGGCTCCTCTCTGACTCTGCCTCCTTTCTCCCAGCATTCAGTTTAGTTTTCCCTAACTAAGTTCTGTCCTATCAATGGGCTCAAAGCAGCTTCTTTATTAACCAATGCTATTCACAGCATACAGAGGAATCCCACATCAAAGATGGACTGAAAAATGATTACTGAACATGGCTAAAAAAGATGAGACAACCCTTCAGGGTTCCTGCTTCATGAATGATTTTGCCAGACATTCTGTTGGAGACAAAAGAAAGCAACCAATGAACTTTGCCATTACAATACAGAATAGATCTTCAAATTTTCTGCTCCATAGAAAAGTCTGTTGGATACTATGTACCTGTTGGCTGAAGATTGATGCCCAAATGTACAGAAAAAATCTTTGGGTGACTGTCCAGGCAAGGAGATGCCCCTGTCAATGCTAATGTTTTGGAAGTTGCTTATAATCCACTTTTTGTTTACTTATGTAATATTATATCCTTCTGGGGTCTTTGAAGAGTTGAGGAGAGATAGAGTTTTTATTTTTTAGTTATGATAAAACATAAATTAGATATGAAACTTTCCAGATACAAAGTGACTAAATATTATAAGTATAATTCTTGCTTGATACCTGTTTTTTTTATTTATAATTTTACTATGTTAAAGTTAAAACCTTACTTTTTATTTAGACACAAAGGGGAGATAATGTGGGATGTCCTTCTATATATGTGTTGCTTTCATTGGTTAATTAATAGAACGTTATGGCAAGTGGCTTAGCAGTGTTAAACTAGGTGGGAAAACTAAACTGAAGGCAGGGAAAAAGAAGATGGAGTCAAAGAGATGCCATATAGATGCTGAAAGAGACAGACATTGGAAATTTACCGGTAGGTCACAGTCTCATGGTGATACATAAATAAATAGAAATGAGTTAATTTAAGAGACAAGAACTAGCTAGAAATTAACCAGAGTCATTGGCCAAACAGAGTTGTAATTAATATAGTTTCTGTGTGATTATTCTGGTTTGGGCATCTGGGAAATGAATGAGTAATCTCCTTTTACACAAACCAAACCAAACCAAATGAAAAAAAGAAAAAACAAAAACTTCCAAAATACCCCCAAATCAGAAAACTTTTAAATGAGTATGTTGAAAAATTTTTATGAATACAATGGTAAGACTGAATTTGCCAAAGGGACTTCTCTTTGCCAATGTTTACACTGCAAATTCATCAAGTAATATAAAGAGGGAAAATAAAACAATTAAACAGACATATGCAACAGAAATCCAGTTGATTTAACCTTTCTAGATAGTCAAAAGAAAAATACAGGGCATGTTACTGATAATATACTGGATGACCATCAGGTGTGAGTATTATGGTTATATTATTATATAACCCTCATTATATCACAAAGAAGCAGTGGTTCTTCCAGATAGTAAAGAAAAGCAACATGATTTTGAAGACTGGAAAAAACTAGGGTCACCAAAAGCTTCTGAATTTAGGATAATTTTACAATTTTTAAGACTTAGACTGTATGATTATGGTACAGCCTTCTTGATACACACTCCATTATCACTCCTTGCACACTTATTTTATTTACTTTATGAACCTATGAGGAAAGCTCCTTCCTGTCAGTAGATGTCACTGAATGAAATTCTGAGACCCAGAAACCTGAATTCCTTCTTCTACAAAATTATTGGGCCCAAGAATGAGACCAAATAGAGCAGATGATTTAATTGTGGGTTTCAGGAACATCTTGTTAAAAGGTGATTAGATAAACCAGTAAATAACAGTTATATTTGAGAAATTTTAATCAACATATTTATCTTGGAAAAATATGCTCACTGGGGCATTTGGTTCCCCAGTGGCGATTTTACTTCATCTAGTCATTGAGCACTGCTCACATTTTTGTTTACCTCTTGCCTTTATTCCTTCCTAGGTAGCCCAGGCTGGCCTTGAATCTACCTCTTGACTGCTTGCCCCAGCGTCTGAGGTTGAGATTGTATATATTCAACCTGTGTCTTACCCTTCGATCACAATTCTGAAATAATTAAATGGCATTTAAAGGCTTCTAAATACACATACCCCTTCTTGAATCAGTCATGCCACCCTCAAGATCAAATAAATACTGGTTCCTAAATTACTGTATTTGACAAGCTACAAAGTGAGTGGTTTAATTACTGCAGTGATTTCTATAAGCCAAATTTTGCTGTATTGAATATGGTTCTCTGTTTGTTTTGTTTTTTTGTTTGTTTTTAAACTGTATCTCTTTGGCAGTCTGGGTGGGAGAGTCTAGAAACCAAAATAAGATCAACAATCCTCTTTGACACTCATGAAGTATTTGATACTGATACTTCAATATCCCTTCTCAAAAGGACATAATTTGACCTTTCATATTATAATATGGTTATAAAGTGTGAATAATAATGGAAAGAAAAATCCTTATAGTAAATGAATAGAAAAATTGAAAATAAAATATAGTGCATTCAAGCACTTGTGAAATGTAATCATCAAAAAATTAACAGAACCATTTTTTCCCCAAGTAATTTTATAGCATTATTTTGCATGATTGTTTTTGTCAACTTGACACTACCTAAAGTCAACTGAGAAGAGGAAACCCTAACTGAAGAACGACTGCTATCATATTGGCCTATGGGCATATCTGTAGTACATTTTCTTGATTTCCATCTGCTGCTGGAAAGTATAGCACACTGTATGCAGTTCCACCCCTGAGCAGCTGGTCCTGAACTGTATAAGAAAGGACCTGAGCAAGCTGGTGCAAGCAGGCCAGCCAAGAGCATTTGTCTCTGGTGCAAGACAATTTTGTATTCTGTCAATTATGTTTTAAAAAAATGCTGAGCCAGGCAAGAAGTAGAGGCAGGACAATGAGAACAGGAATATTCTGGGAAGAAGGAAACTCATTCATCCCCAGTCCTGTCTAGACACTGAAGAAGCAGGATGTGACCAGCCCCGCTGAAAAAGGTACTGAGCCATGTGGCTAACATATATAAGAATAATGGGTTAATATATGTTATAAGAGCTTCTACGAAGCCTGAGCTAATGGGCCAACCAGTTTATAACTTATAGAGACCTCTGTGTAATTTCTTTGGGGCTTACTGGCTGTGGGAACTGGGCAGGACAGAAACCCCAACAAGCAAGCCCTCATGTTACATGTCTCTAATTTCTGTTTCCATCCCTGCCTCCAGATTTCTGCCTTGACTTTCCTTGATGATGGACTATAAAACTGTAAGTCAAACAAACCCTTTCACCTCAAGTTAGTTTAGATTAATTTATCACACAACAAAAGGAAAACTAGATCAATTACATATTTTGAATATTTTTAGCATACTTTGCATACAGTACAACCACTTCATCTCCCTGCTACTAAGCATGGTTATTTCAGTGCAAATTAGAATGTAAATAAGAATAAAAATATAAACTGTCATATTTAATCATCAATAATTTTCATATATTTTTAGGGAAAAAAAGTAGCACATCTAAATATCCATATCCTGAAGGAAAACTACGCTAACTGTTATGATTTATGGCACGGGTGACCCTGGCAGGTCCTATGCTGGGTGGGAGACTGTGGCAGGTGTGAGACAGACAGATATACCATGCTGAGAGAATTTAGAAATGGAGAGTTTATTTAGTGAGTATTAGGAGAGTATAAGGGTAAGGGGGCAGGGGAAAGAGAGAGAGATATAAGGACAGAGAGAGAGAGAGAAAGAGAGAGGGAGGAGACCAGAAGAAAAGGGGAGGAGGAAGGAAACAGAGGCTGTCTCTTCAGAATTAGACTGGACAGAGAGAAAAAGAGGAAAGAATAGAGACCAGCTTGGTGGGAAGGGGAAGGTTGGAAGTGGGCGGAGCTTGTCTCTTAAAGAGACAGGGTACCCAGACGTCAGGGTAGGATAGCACAATTATAACACTATTTTGTAAAATTAAATATTTAGAGATGTATATGTTAATTAAAATGAATACTTATAAATTTGCATACCCATATGAATATATATTTATGATGTGATTTAACTCAACACATTGATATATAATCTATATTGTTATTTATTACACATGATATTTCCTATGAATATATTTACCCTAAAAGTATAAGCTATCATTTATATAGTTTAGGTATTGAATATGATAAAATTATGCACAGTATCATAGTAATAAAATGGATAGTTTTTTGACAAGATTCTCTTTGGTAACATGTATTCATATTATAGAGAAATTATTTATATATTTTTCGTATGACCATGGATGTGAAAAACGAATGGAAGAAAATTCCTGTCATGTTTAGTTTTACAGACATATAAAAATGTAATGAAATGTCAGCAAAAATAGCTGTTGGCTAACAATATCAAATTCCAATAAAGTATTTGAATGGCAGCACTAAATTATTGAATACCGATTTTCATCCTATTTGATTTTCCCTTGAGTGATTTGATAAAACCGTCAGAAATAATCATATGTTATGAGCATTGACTACACTTTTTTTTTTCACTTTAAATTCTGATTCAATTTACATTTGGTTTGTGAAATGTATTAAAAGCAAGAAAAATCTAATAATTGGGATATTTTAAGGAGTCTGTTTTATACAGTTGTACTTTCTTCTATACCAGTCATAAAGGTGCTGTTTCATCATAGACCACAATTCACCTGAGACAAACTCAATCCAGGGAACAGTCTCAGATAGAGATGCAGGCTAGAGGTGGAAAGATGGCTCACGATATAAATGTGCCTGCTGCCAAGCTTGATGACCTGTATTTGATCTCCTGGACTTCACAAAGTTTTCCTGTGACTTCAACACAAATTCCGTGGCACTTTTCACATAAATAAGTAAAACGGCATAAAAAGTTTTGAACACCAAACAAGCAGAAAGAAACCATTATCAATGTTAGAAGCTTAGTGTGGTGGTGCATACCTGTATTCCTGGGGCTTGGGAGGTGAAGGCAAGAGGGTCAGGATTTTAGGGTCATCTTTGATTAAATGGTGAGAGGGAGGCCATTCTTGGATGCCTGAGATTGTCTGAAACAAAACAAAATGAAAACAATAGCAATATGGAAAAGCATTACATCTTGGTATGATGGTCCATGACTATAACTGCAGAACTCAGGAAGCTGAGCTAGCAGATTCAGAAGCCTGGACTGCATGTGGAAACCTTACCTTAAAGCATGCTAAAACATCAATAAAAAAACTTTAAAAAATGTAAGACCAAATATTCTTCTCAGATTGATCTAGATATATAAATGATAATCTAAATTCAACAGCATTTCTCAGAGAAAATTGATGAGATCATTTAAAAATTTAAATAAATATACAAAAAGCTAAGATGAGCCATGCAGTAATTAACAATATAGAGATGATAGAATATACATTTACAAAAGCTTATTTAATTCATTAATTTTAGTGTATATGACATGGGGGGGCACACAAGTGACACAATGTAATTGTGGAGTTCAGAGGACAATGCTCTGGAGGTGATTCTTTTCTCTCTCAGTTCCCGGGATCAAACCCAGACCAGCAGGCTTGTGCAGTATACGCTTTTACCCACTGAGTCATCTTGTCAGTCCCATAAGTTATATTGTGTGTAGTAGCTTAGGTAACATAGTTATCCATTTATTTCACAATCTGTTATGATTATTATGATATTTGAGCAGTGACTCCCTAGTTCTGTTGAATGCTGTTCTTCCTCATAGCCATTACCTGCTCTTGTCTTTTGCAAATACCCCATAGTCTTCAGTGAATGGTATCCACAAGTTTTAAAATGGTAATCTTAACATCAGGGACTCTGGTACTGTTCTGCCTAGCATTATTCTTGGACCAATGTTGCCTGTAGGGGGTGTGCTGTGTAATTCTGTGATCTATTCCTACCCACTTCACAAAAGGGTTCACATTACTTGATGCCAGGTTTATGTCAATTATTTAATATTAATTGACACATTATTATTAACATTACAGCCAGATAGACTGAAACAGGAGTAGCTTAACCAGTTTTATTTTTTGTCTCTTTATATCTCCAATTTTTGATAGAATGACTTTCTTCAATGCAAGACATCCTTCACGAAACCTCAGGAAGGCTTAGGTGGACAACTATAAAACATTTTCCCTTCTCTTGCTTGGTTGTCATCATGAGAGTGACACACAAATTGTTATCTATTTTATCCTATCACAGAAGAAACAATAAAATACTAGGGATCAAATTTTACATCAAATATGTTAATTTTCATCACTTTTTTCTGGGTACAGAGTGAAAAATTTGGTTTTCTAAAGGAAAATGAATCTACAAGAAAGGAGTCAGTAACACTCACTAGTGAGAGAGGGGATGAACTTCAGTTGAGTATATTTATCCTCAAATTTCAAGTATAAAGTTCTTCCAGGTATAAACTTTGTGAGGTTGGTGTGATGTCATAAAAGCAGTTATGTCTTTATCAAGTCAGAATGATGAGAAACATACTGGGAAGATGGTGTCTGACATTATGGAAAGACTTAAGATGATAAGTCGAAAGCCATTTATTTTGTTATGTAATTACATAAACTCTTGGAGTGATGTGTGCTTACTGCTGCTCAGCAGATACTTGAGATACCTAGGAAAGAAGTCATTTAATCATAGATGTGTATAACTACTGTCACCTTATTTTATTGTTCTGCTTTTAGTTTTCTGTGTATGTTGATACTGATATAATTTACAACTATTAGCTATGATTCTGAAACAGCCCAGTATAATTATTAGAATTTACTGTTTTCCTACTAAACAGAAATACAAAATTTATAACTATAACTTTCAAACATTCTTTATTAAGAGAGCATATTAGAAATACGTCGACACTAAACATAAATGAAAATTATTCTTATTGTTTCCTTTTAAAGGGGAATAAGTATTTAACATTAAGTATTATTGTCTTATTTTTATGTAAAATGTTCAATTATACTCAAATTCATGTGAAATGATTACTGTAGTTTTCTTTTCTCACTCTTTGGGGGACTACCACCCATCTCCCAAACATATACATGGAGACTTATTCCTACTTATAAATGTTTGTTTCTAGCAAACTTTTCTAACTTAAATTATACCAATTCTCTTTAACAATGTTTTGCCTCTGAGCTTTTTACCATTCTTTTTTCTCTCTTTATATCTTTCCTTCTTTCTCCATGGCTG